>CAUYQV010127265.1:0-47292 GCA_963574575.1 Galagoides demidoff
CAGGGCACAGTTCTCCTGTAAGACGGCCCTTACCCAGATGCCAGCTATACAGTTGGGAGTTCCTAGGACAGCCTCACTTCTGACCAGCAGGCTACAAATTCAGGGGTTCTCACTCCCCCTCTGGTTCAGCAATTCACTAACATGATTCAGAACTGATTGAAAATACTACACTTACATTTCCATTGTATTATAGCAAAGGGATACAAATGAGAATCAGTGAAAGGCCCTGAAGTTGCATAGGGCAAGATCTGGGAGGGGCCCATATGTGAATGTTTGTTTTAAGATTTTCATATTATTATAGGGGTACACATGATTACGATGTATAGTTTGCTCTTATCAGGTTAAAGTCTGAGTTATAGGTTTGTCCTTCACCCAGGGGGTGTGCAAAATATCCGTACAGTGTACCCATCCAGTGGGAGTTCACCCAACCGCTGCCTCCCTTCTCCCCTCCTTGAGTTTTGTTGAGTTTTTCTCTCGGGTGAGCATGTTGGGGTTAGTCTACTAGTTTCAATTTATCACCTTTCTTTAACAAATGAATTTTATTGTGTATATTTAAGGTATACAATGTTATGGGAAACACATAGGCAGGAAAATGATTCCTGTACTAATGCAAATGGACACGAATGGGAAGCGCTTGTATCCTCAGGCTCATCTCTGTGCAGAATGCCTTCCGTCAAGGAAGCTCACCGGAAGGGGCCCTCACAATGTCGGCGCATGAAGGACTGGCGTGTGTGATCACAATTTTATATTTCATACCTGTGGCTGTTACAATGCACATTACAGAAAGTAAGGCTCCATTTGGTCAATCTCCTCTGGGGGTGATTTGCAGAAAGTGTAGTCTGAGCTACGCTTCCGATTGATCACATGCCAGATCTCCAAGGTTGAGACGGTAGGCATGGGACTTTTGTGAATATTAATAAAAGCAAAAGTAAAATCGGTGCATCGTGAGACGCTGTCAACTGAAAGGAACGTTGCTGTTTTGAGTGTCAGTTCCGGACGTGACAGACTGCTCACAGGTGTGGCATCCTGTCCCCACTGTTCCCCCCCTGCAGGGGCTTTGCTTAGTCCTGTAATCGCACAAGGGGTGATTGGCAAGGGCATTGTCCTTTTCATTGTCCTTTTCCTTTACCTTTAAAATACTGTTGCAAGATTGGCTAACATAACATAGGAATGGCACTTGGCAGTGAAGGAGGTGTTAGAAATGTCAGCTCCTGTTGTGCAGACCCCCAGCTACACAGTTCAGAGGCAGCGCTCAGCTGCTGGCTCTCGCCCTTGCCCTTCCTTCTGAATTTCTAACTTTCCTACTGCCCTTTGCTGACAGTCCCTGATTGAGTCATATCTCCAAGGATGGAAAAAGAAAAAGGGAAAAGAATAAAATCTATAGGAATGGCAGGTTGCATTAGGGTTCTCTAGAAAGATAGGATCACTAGGATATCATAGGATATACATGAAATAGGCTATATGTAACAGGCCACACACACACGCACACACAGGAGGTTTATTAGGGAACGTGGCTCACATCGCACAGGTGTTTCCAAATAATGCAAATGAACATTGGCTGCTTAGAGCCTGTGCTGTACAGACAGAGGCGGTTTTGGGGGAAAACATCCAAGTTCCAGTTCCTTGCTATCTAAACATGTGATCTTCTTTTTTTCTTCGAGACAGTCTCACTGTGTTACCCTCTGTAGAGTGCTGCGGCATTACAGCTCACAGCAACCTCAAACTCTTGGGCTTAGTCCATTCTCTTGTCTCAGCCTCCCAAGTAGCCAGGACCACAGGTGCCCGGCTATGTTTTGGTTGTAGTTGTCATTGTTGTTTGGCAGGTCTGGGCTGGATTTGAACCTGCCAACTCTGCTGTATGTGGCTGGCGCTCCTAGCCGCTGAGCTATAAGTGCTACAGTGAGCTACAAGCGAGCCCATGTGACCTTCTTACTGGTGCATTATTCAAGTGTAGAGGACACTTTCTACAGGGAATGGAAACAGAAAGAGGAGCAGGGGTCAGCTTGGAGGGGGAGATGATCTGCTGATTTTCCACTGAATGGAAAAGCATGGAGAAAAGTTAGATATCCATGGTGAGTCTAGTTCAGCATAGAACTTACAATGGGAAGACCAGAAATGGATTTGAAGGGAAGAGTGGACCAAACCATCTCTTCTTCTAACTGGTGAGCTTAAGATGGTCCAGGGTCTTCTCTCCTACTGATTCAGGCGTGTATGTGCTACGGTAGAGCTGTCCAGCAGAAATAGGATGTAGCCACGGGTATTATTCTAACTTCTCCTGTAGCTACATTAAAAAAGCAAAAATGAAACAGCTGAAATTAAGGTTCATTATGGCATAATTATATTATATCTAAAATCTTGTTATTCCAACATTAAGGACAAGTAGCAGGATGGTGAGAGAGTGCATGCCACAGGAAGCACATCTTGTGTGAGGTCAGGGAAGGTTGTGCTGGGACGTGGTACTGGGGCTGGAGTCAGGCCTTAGGTGCTAGATGGGGCCACGTGGGAGTGTGGCGTGGTGAGGACACCCCATCTCTGAGGAGCCGAGCCAGCTGAGTCAGGAGGAGCTCTTGCTAGGACTTAATATTTGGGAAGGGAGAGGACAAGACTCTGAGAGCCAGCAGTGCTCCCACCACACTCAGGATTGCAACTGACCCGGGCGGGTCTGCCCACGTGGAGTCTGAACCCAAAGTGTGTGTGTGGGGGACTATGCACTTTGAGGCTAGTGAGGGAGCGAGGGACGTACTTACAAGTCTGCATCTTGGCTGCAGTTTTGTTTGTGTGTGACTGTGCCACCCTCTTGTGGTGCCTGAAGTGGGTTACGGGTCTCCTGGGGAAGGCACTATGGCTCCCCCAGGTGAGCTGCTAAGGGCAGCAGGACTTTGACTAAATGGAGATAGTTGAGATTAGGGTTGGACAATTAAGTTCAGAAACTTGTCCTAGAAAAAGTGCCACATACCCCTTTGCTGAATATCACTGTGGTCACCTTCAAACTACTTCCCTGGGCCATCGAGGGCCATCGAGGGCCATCGTGATACTCAGTGATGAGGTGTGTAGCACTTTTTCCAGGATGAGTTTGAGAACTTAACTGTCTGACATCACACAGTGGCAGCTCTGATGGCCATTCCAGAAAACAAGTTCCAGATTTGCTTTTGGCGGGTGCTGGCTCAGTGCACAGCTTCCCAGGGGAGCGACGGTGACCATAGTGATATTCCACAATGATGTATGTAGCACCTTTTCTAGGACTAGTTTGTGAACTTAATCATCCGACCTCATAGATGCAGGGAGAGGAAAACCTGCGTGTTCAGCAAAACAAAAGGCTGTGTGGTTGGTGGGAAGAATCGGGGACAGAGGAGGCTGGAGAAGAAAGCAGGTTCTGAAAGCCTGCTGAGGGGAGACAGAAAACCAGGGAAGAGCTTCCAGCAGTCGAGTGGGCGGATCAGAAATGTTTCTCACAGAGGCACGATTGACACAGTATAAAGTCTGCCCCTCTTAATGTTTTGCAGTAGTTTTAACGAATGCGTTCGGTTATGTAACCATGACTGCAGTCAAGATACAGAACATCCATCCCCCTCCTGAGGGTGCGTCCAGAACATCGTAGTCCCCAGTGCCCCTCCCAGCCCTCAGCCCCTCATAACCACTGGTTGGTTTTCTGTCCCAACACAAAAACGGAATCATTCTCTAGGTAGTTTTTTGGGTCTGGCTTCTTAGCACAAAGCATTGTAGGTTCACCCGTGCTGCACTTTGTCAGCCGTTTGTTCATTTTTAGGCTAAGTTTGCTTGTTTTTATTCCATTGTAGGGATGCAGTACAGTTTCCTTATCCACTCACCAGGGAAGGGCATTTGGGTCATTTCCGGTCTTTGGTAATTCTGAATAAAGACTAAAAAAATGAGTGCGCATCTTTTTCTGCTCATATACCTTTTTATTTCCCTTGTAAACACTCACGAGCTGGAGTCTTGGGTTACATGGTAAGTGCTCGTCATAGAAAATGGCCAACCTCTTTGTTCAAAGGGCCGATATTATTTCCCACTCCCAGCAGGTGCAGTTTCTCGGCACCCTTGACATTGGTGTCGTCCTGTGTTCCCACTTCAGCTACCCTAACAGTTGTATACAGGTGCTCATTGTGTTTCTCTACTGACTAATTATGTGGAGCATCTTTTGAAAACTTTTTCTTACCATCCATATATCTTCTTTGATAAAATATTTACTACAAATCTTTTGTCCATTAAAAATTATTTTTTGCTCCTTCTTGTGTTTTGAGAATTATTTATATATTCTTGACGCAAGTCCTTTATCAGATATATGTTTCGTTTATGTTTTTAAAAGCTTTGAGATTTAACAACATAATTCACCTATTTAAAATGTCCAATTCAACGGATTTCAATATGTTCATAGAGTTGTGAAACTATTCTGACAATACATTTTTAGAACATTTTTTATCACCTGTAGGGGAAACCCCAGACCTGTTTGCCCTTGTCTTCTGGGGCAGTAACACACATGGGGCTGTCCTCTCCAGTGGTAACAGTGCCTTCTTCTGAATACCTTCTGAGGCTGTTTTACAATTAACTTCTGTAAGTAGAAGAAATGTACTCTGAAATAATGATAAAATGTATAGTAAATACATAACCCAGTAACATAGTAGCTCACCGTCATTACTGAGTATTCCCTGCTGTACATAATTGCGTCTGCTAGACAATCAGAGGACTGGCCGTGTGGTAGGCTTGTTCACACCAGGATCCCCACAGACACGTGGGCAATGTGCTCCACTGTGACATTAGGACTGCTACCATGTCATCAGGCAACAGATTTTCGGCTCTCCTGCAATCTAGTGGGACCACCGTTGCCGTATGAGGTCCATGGTCAGCTGAAATGTCATCAGCGTGTGGCATGTGACTATAGAAGGAAGGCGGACAACACGCAGCAGGAAAACAATCTGATTAGAAATGGGCAAAGGGTCTGAATAGCATTTCTGAAAAGAAGAGACACAAGTGGCCTTTTCGGTAGTTTTTTTTTTCTACTCAAAATGCTCTAGTGATTTCCTCATTGACTCAGAGTAAAATCCAGAGTCCTAAGAGCATCCAGGATCTGGCTGTTGCTGGCTTCTGTCCTCATCTCTTCATGCTTTTCTCTCGGCCCCTCCCTTTCACCACGCAGCATCCTTACTTTACCTCCAAGCCTCAAGCACAATCCCCCTCTAGAGGTATCTGCACCTGCTGTTCCTTCTGCCTGGACTGGTCCTCCCCAGACCCCTACACGGCTTGCCACTCTACTGCCTGCAAGTTCTTCAAGGTCACCCTGTCACTCTCGAGGTGAGGCAGTGCATGGCCATCCTCTGTAAAGGTCAAACCTGCCTCACCTGCTCTTTCTTCAGCTTAGTGATTTTCACTAGAAAATGTACTGGATTTAAAAAAAACCACATTTTGATCTTATTTATATTTCTTTATTCCTCACCAATATGTATGTACTACAAGGACAAGATATTTTTTTCTCTATTGTATTTATTTATTTTTATAGTGCAGCTCATGCAAGTGTTATACTCAAAGCAAGTGGAATAGAGAAATGCCAGCACACTGCGTCCAGATTAAGCAAGGGTCCTTTATTGACTGGCCAGGTTGAGAGTGGGGTCACGCCTCAAACTCACTCGACCCTTAGAAGCAGGGGTCGAGAGCTTTTATAAGGTGCTTTCGGTAGGGAGGGGGAATCCTTAATGCAAGCTGAATTTGACAAGAGCCAACACCTGATCAGGTGAGTCCTTACAAGGGGAAGCTGGGAATTTGCAGTTATTACTGAACTTTTTCAGCTGAGCTTCCTGTCGTAAAGGGGGGGTGTTGAAAACCCCCAGCAAGATGGAGTTGGGGCATAACACAAGTAAGTTTAACCATCAGAACAAAATGGGACCAACTAGGGAAGATTTCATGCAGGAAATACTTTACGAAGAGTAGTGTAGTTTTTTCGAATTGACTTCTTTAACAGGGTTAAACTAAGGGATTATTCATTAATCTTTGGAATTAAAGTTGTTCAGGGTGGCCATGAAGGCTGAAAACAGACAAATACAAGGATAAGACTTCTTATCTGTTTTATTTGTTTCATTGTACCCCTGTGCTTAGAGCAGTATCTGATTGATAACCTTTATTTGTTGAATAAATGGATAGGAATGGGAAGCTTTCAAAAATGCATGTTCAATGAGTTAGTGAAATAACCGATTTGTTTCCAATCCCAGTCTTGGTCCTAGGCCCTGAAAATGTGATTATTGTGATAAATGAGGCAACAAAAGGTCCACGGTGCCTATGTTTTAGTTGTAAGATATATAAAACGAACAAACAATATATTGGTCCTGTGATTTCTGTGGAAAATTATTATACTCCAAACTTGGTGGTCTTAGGTAATATAGAGTTATTCTCTCACAGTTCTAGGGGACAGAGTTCTGAAATCAAGGCGTCAGCAGGGTCAGCTTTCCCTGCAGGCTCTGGGCAGGAGCGGTCCTTCCCTTGTCCTGCGGTCTGCAAGGCTTGCCATTCCTTGGCTTGAAGCTTCATCACTCCGATCTCCGCCTCTGTCCTCACAGGCCCTCTTCCCTGTGTATCTTTGGGTCTGTGTCTCTTCTTTTTTTTTTTTTGAGACGGAGCCTCAAGCTGTCCCCCTGGGTAGAGTGCCATGGCATCACAGCTCACAGCAACCTCCAACTCCTGGGCTCAAGCAAGTCTCCTGCCTCAGCCTCCCAAGTTACTGGGACTACAGGCGCCTGCCACAATGCCTGGCCATTTTTTGGTTGCAGCCATCATTGTTGTTTGGCGGGCCCGGGCTGGGGATTCGAACCCACCACCTTAGGTGTATGTGGCTGGCACCTTAGCTGCTTGAGCCACAGGCACCGAGCCAATCTGTGTCTCTTCTTACAAACACATCAGTCTTTCCATGACCTTTTCCTAACTAGAGACATGTGTAGAGATCCAAATAAGATCACACTTTAAGGTTATATTCCTGACTTTGAAGGCCACATGGGTAAATTAATATGTAAGGGGTGTACATGTGTGTATTGGGTTTAGGTGGGAGGTTGTCAGAAAACTGAGGACAAATGGGGGAGTGTCCCATGTAATGTCATTTGAAACACTGCACTGGTCACATATGTGCAATCTGAGTTGCTGTACGCTGGGCTTGCAGGCTACCAGTTTGGGACCCTCCTGGGCCACAGCAACGTATAATAGAACCTCCTTACAAGTGGGCCACCCAGATTATAGTAACAAACTGGTCAACATGCAGAGGTGGTCAACATAAGGAACTAGGCCTATTGTACTGATACATGTGGTGCATGTCTGCTCTATGAAAATTGGGTCAGCTTAAGGAGGTGGTCAATGTAGGGAGGCATTCAACTATGGACGGTCTACTGTGTTGAATTTGTTCCAATTTTGAAAAATCAAAACTCAGGAGGGACTCTGGTGCTGGTGAGAGATGGATTTGGAGGCAGCACGTATGGAGGCTGGGAGGACATTGAGGAAGCTTCATCTAAGTACTACATGGTATATTTAAAAAGGTAGCAGCTTTAAAAGTGAGTGTATTGAATGGTAATTTAAATAGATACTGGAATATATTGAAAGTAAATTTTTAAACACTACTAGAATATCAGATCATATCCTTGTGGTTTATTAGTAATATTACATGACAATAATCAGCGACATTTTCTAGTTTATGTCAGAAGGTGGCAGCATTGTCACACAGCAGGGCCCGTGGTGGGGCCAGGCACTCTCCTTCACTTGCCTTGGGATCTATTGAAGTCTGGGCAATGTTCTCTCTCCCACTGGCTCTCCTGTGTCTTCTCCCTATCTCCCTTACTCTCCCTTTCAACTTCCTCCCTGTTGGGTTAGCCTGGAACAGGCTGGGAGAAAAAGGGCAATATGGAAGAGGGTTAACACTGGTCCTCCGGATAGAATTTCCC
The DNA here is from genome assembly GCA_963574575.1 of Galagoides demidoff. Taxonomy (NCBI): domain Eukaryota; kingdom Metazoa; phylum Chordata; class Mammalia; order Primates; family Galagidae; genus Galagoides; species Galagoides demidoff. Next base: position 7,929 of record CAUYQV010127265.1, read on the forward strand.
TCTTAAACACTACATTGATTGTACTAAATGGCTCCCAAAAAATTTCTGGGAGGTGAGACCAGAATTATGGGCAACACAGAGCTATTTTCAGTATTTCAGAAAAGCTACACCTTGGTAAAAACGTCAATGGCATGTGCTGGAATTGTTATGGATTCTGTGATAAACCTGATTGTCTCATGCTGAGCAAAGGCCTGAGTTGGGAGTCAGAGGCCTGAGTTTAAACGTCTTTCTAGAAGCAGGCAAGTAGTATTTCTAAATAAGTTCAGCTGGGCAATTACACTCTTTTGAAATATTGGAACCTTGGTCAACATATTAAGAACCTTGGTCAACATATTAAGAAAGCAAAAGTGATAAAAATCTTGGGGTTCACTATCTTGGTGGAAACATAAATGTTGTTTCAAACAAAAGACTGTTCTGATTGGAGCATTGAGGATGACCAGGAGCACCTGGGTTTGGGGTTGGGTAGGTCACTAGCTTTGTGCCTCTGCTAGATAATTCAAATCCTCTGAGCTTCATTATTCTCATTCTGTTGGGCTGCGGTTGGGTCAAATTAAATAATATGTGTGGAAACTCTAGCCCAGAACATCACATACCTGATGTTCAACAAACACTTCTTGAATGAACTGAACTACCAACAGTAGCAATATTGCATTTTGGAGTCCTGCTGTATGCCTGATATCGTGGGCAGAGTGAGACTCCGTAGCAATGGCTGGAAAGAAGATGAGACTTTGCTTTTCTGGTCTGAGACATTTAAGTTACCTGTGGTACTAGGTGTTGGGGGTAGAGGAGTCGGTAAGCTAGAACTCCTGACTTCTGGAGTTTATGTTTTAATAAGCCGTCTTCTCAGAAGAGATGAAAGAACACTGTTATCTATTGCTGTGGGGTAAACTCACACAAAAATTAAATGAAATGTGCTCTTTTAATTCCAGAAACTGAGCGAAAAGACTTGTGAGTATTATGCGCTTTTGTTGAGACCTAAGCGACCTGGGAAAACACAGTGGGGGCCTGCAGGCCAGGCCTAACAACTCCTACAGGGCACCCCGACTGTGCCGTCAAGTCAGCCTGCCAGATAAGGCAGAAACGGCCCATCTGTGCAGGGGACATGACTCAAAGGTTGATGTGAGTGAAAAGAAAAACTCCATCGTAATGCTGTGAGTAAAATACTCCATTGTAACTGCGGCGTCTCCAAAGCCATAAGAAAACAGTCATGGAGCCTGTTTCTCGGAAATTTAATTGAGTACATAGAAGAAAAAGGTTTTACTCCCCCGTTTATCCTGACCTTTAACTTTAACAATAGAAGTCAGATAATGTATAGTTCTTTTAGGTCTTCAGAGAGGAACAGCCTGAGGGTAGCTTAAGATGGTTGTCTTACTTTCCGGGACTTACTTTCTTTAGGCTAATCTTATGATGGCTATCTCACATTCCCAGACTTTCTTTCTTTTCTATAGTTTAAGATAAGAAATGAGGATGTTAGGATTATTGATCAATGTGGTGTACGTGACTAGCTCCCAATAAACGGGAGTGGAAAATAAAGACATTTTGCTACGTGCCATCTAAGAGTATGTAGTCATTTCTTGCTTTCATACAATTCTAGGAGCGAGCTTGCACCTGCGGCCAAGCCGTCCTTCTCTCCTCACGAGAAGGAACTTCACCCAACAATTGCTGTGTCACCCCTAAAGCATAAAGGTTTAAAAAAACAAGTGTGTAATTTATATTTCTAACTTTCTGTGAATCAGGAATTTGGGAGTGGCCCAGCTGGGTGGTTTTGAGTTGGGGTCTTACCTGTGATGGATGTTGGTGGAGGCTACAGTCATCTGAAGGCTCATAGAAGCTGGAGAATCTGTTCTGAGGATGGCTCTCTCAGACAGCTGTTGGCAGGAGGCCTCAGTTCCTAACCCTGTGGACTGTAGGGAAGGCTTGAGTGTCCTCACAACATGCGGCTGGCAAGAGAGAGAGAGAGAGAGAGAGGGAGAAATGGAGAGAGGAAGAAGTCGTGATGCCTTTTTTGAGCTGCTCAGACTGTCAACTGCCATAACGTATTTGTTGGAAGGGAGTCATTAAGCCCGGCCTCCATACAAACTTTGTTTCTTTGGGGAGGCAGGTGCCAAAGAATTTGTAGACTTATTTTAAAACCAGCATCTAGATGTATATGCTTTTATATCTATCCAGAGGTCATGATTCCTTCAGGATACAAGAGCAGACTCTGCTGCCCACAAACTAGTTAATTAATTCCACAGTTATTTGTTGATCAGTCACTGTTTTCTAGAAGTCCCAGCATTGGAACATCCCTCTTTCTAGTTACACTTGGTCTTTGGAAAGAGTAAAAATGCTTTCAGCTTAGTTGACAGTTTGAAAGGCCACAGTAGTAATTTTCTAGAAAGAAATAGATCATCTGACCAAGGTAGGGGTGCAATCCAACCAGTTTCAAATTAACAGCGCAATTGTACTCGATTCGAGTATATCCTGGGTCTCTATTTGGGAAATCCTTCTGCCTTTGTAATAGTTGCCTAGCAACCACAGCTTTGCTCAGTTCACACCTGCAGTGTTTGAGTGGAGTTGCTCAATAGCATTAAAATTCACTGGGTTTCCCAAGCAGCAGAAAAACTGTCAGATGCTGAGCCCTGATGGCGCCCGGCAGTGCAGTGGGAGCATGGCAAGGTGGGCAGGTCCCAGGAGGCGTGGGCTTTGTGTAGGTTGTGGGGAGGGATGACCATAAACGTGAGTATTTCTCCTCACGGGTGACTAGTAATGACGTGATTCATGTCTAGGGATGAACAGCATTTGTTTTAAAAGTGTCCTTGCTGCTTGCTTTGGCGGGGCTCACACTGACATGGGAATGACAGAAAAACAACATGGTAACCTCCTGCCATTGGTGAACATTCCAGTTTCATGGTTTACAGTTTACAGTTTAGTGAAGCTATAAATTTTAGGATGCTGGCACATAGATAAATCAGGCTACTTCTCAAAATTTATACTGGCCCCAAATGCAAAAATATGATTTGAATCCTTTTCAAAGTCTGTTTTGGAAAAAAAAAAATAATCATCTATAGAGCACATGTTCTATGCAAGACTGTGGATTAAGGGCTGTTGAAAAATTGTTTGGCATCTATAATTCATTCATCTGATCCATAAATATTAAGGGTACAATTTGCCAGGTACTCTGTTTGGCACTAAAATATAGACATAAATAAAATAGACACATTCTCTGTCCTCATAGCATTCTATTCTAATGCAGAAGAGAGAAAGTGCAGATGGTTCTTCTGGGGAAGGAGAAGGGAGGAAGGCCTCCACAGGTGACATGAACATCTTGACAGCTACCCAGGAAACCCAGGCCAGCCCCAATCTACCTTCCGGGATGCCTTGCTGTGAATCCCACCTGATGGGTGGATTCTTATTTAACAGACTTGGGCTTCCAGAAATAAAACTCGCACTCACCCACATTGATTATATCACTAAAAGCTTCATCTCTTCCCAATTCCCTCCCTCTCATTTAAGGGGGGCTGTGAATTTGTTCACATGGGCCTGAAAATTGCCATTGCTTGAGCACTGTAGGATCTCTATGAGAAGTCACTGAAGGCTCATGAACAGTAGAGAAAATTACAAAAGGTATCTTCAATTTTCTGACAGAAAATAAAACGACTTTTAAGTGGAGGAAAATTGGAATTAAGAAATGCAATAAAGAGGCATCCTGGACCGAGATTTTATTTTATTTTGTTTTAGTGTTTTGCCAGTTAGCCACCCTGCCTCAGTTTAAGGTGGCAGCTCCTCAGTTTTGCTCTTGGGGGGACCATCTCTCCCGCTCTTAGTCACAGAGATTTGTGTGCGGCTAATCTAGCAGGGAGACTGTCTCTAAAACTGGAGGCAATAACCTAAGAATGATGTAGTGGGAGTTGTGAAGGGGGAGCATGGCGGGTGGCGTTGGTCAACCCAAGGAGAGGAGCAAGTGAAAATAATGAAAGTGGTTTCTCGCCCCAACGCCTTCGTGAATGGGGCCCTGATTCCCTGAGATCCACGGTTTTTCTGCAGTCACTTCTGCAGGACCACTGCTTCCAGGCCACCTTCTCTGCCTGCCCCGGTGTGCACAGGTCGGGCCTCCCGGTGCCTGTTCCAGTCCCTCACTGCACTCCCCACGTTTATTCACATTAAACGGGTCTGCTGCTGCAACAGATTCGGTTAGAATCTGAAACCAAATCTTCCTGCTTCTAGAATGCACACTTCTCCACTATGCTCAGTGGTGATAATTTCTCCCCTGCCCACAGAGTAGGTAGGACAAGTTGAGAACATCACATGAGGTGATGGATATGACATGGCTTTGAAAACCATCAATTGCCTTATGAATATAGGCTGACATTACTATTATAAGTCTGTTATTGATGATGGGTATTTGTGTATTTAAGATGACATTTTTGTAAATATACGTAGTCTTTGTGCATATGTGCATTAATATGTAATAAACTATGTGTGCGTATAAATATAAAATAACATGAATCTTTATGTGTGTGGAATTATTCTTACATGTGTATTCATACGTGATATAGTTGTATGGATGTGAATGTGTATATACTTGTGTCAGTGTTCAGGAGGCTTTTAAAATGTTTTTTATTAAATGAGAATTAAGGGAAAAAAGAAACTTATGTGGTTTGTTCTGGTATCAAAACATTGCAGATAATTACATTCATAATCTTGAATGTTGACAATAATAGCAATTACTTGTTACATGTGAATGTGTGGCTTTTAGCTTAGAAGGCATGATGGCTCGGCGCCTGTGGCTCAATTGGCTAAGGCGCCAGCCATGTACACCTAAGGTGGCGGGTTTGAATCCCCAGCCCGGGCCCGACAAACAACAATGATGGCTGCAACCAAAAAATGGCCGGGTGCTGTGGCAGGCGCCTGTGGTCCCAGCTACTTGGGAGGCGGAGGCAGGAGACTCGCTTGAGCCCAGGAGTTGGAGGTTGCTATAAGCTGTGATGCCATTGCACTCTACCCAGGGGGATAGCTCGAGGCTCCGTCTCAAAAAAAAAAAAATTGTAAAGAAAAAAAAAAAGAAGGCATGATTATGGGCACTATTCTATTTGTTTTACCACAACCTCATGATATTCAATTTGTATACTGGGAGAAGTGCTGGCTTTGACCTTGGCACACTAATGTGTCTCTTCGGGCTCCTGACCTGTTACTAGTGTGGCTATCTTGCATAATTATAGTTACATTACCGAGTGTCTTCAGTGTTTATTTTCTTTTGCATATTATTTCTAATCTTCATAGGAACCCTATAAAGGGTAGACATTATTCCCATTTACATACAAGAATCTTGGTTATCAGAGGAATGACGTGACTTGAATCTTTTTAAATGTATTGAGTAATTCTATGGCCCCAAATATGTATTCTTAGGAAAAAATGTGTATTATGATGATACTAGGTGGTGTATTCTATAAATGTCCATGAGGTCAAGTTGATTAATAGTGTAGCTCAAGTCTTCTGTATCCTTACTGATTTTCTGTCAATTTGTTGTATCAATTATTGAGTTATGAGCATTGAAATTTCAGACTATAATTGACAATTTTTCCATTTCTCCTTTTGGTTTAGTCAACTTTACTTCACATAGTTTGAAATTCAATTATGAGGGGCATAAGCACTCAGGATTGAATTGATCTCTTATTGTTATGAAATGATCTTTATTATGCCTGGTAATGTTCTCTGCTCTGCAATCTCTTTTGTCTGAGTTTTGATATCAGCAAGCCAACTTTCTTTTGATTGAGATTAAGATGTTATCTTTTCCCATCCTTTATTTTTATTCTGTTTGTATTTGTACATTTAAAGGACATTTCTTGCAGACAGCATATGGTTGCATCATGCTTATTTCCACACTTTGCGATGTGGGTGCCTTTTAATTGGGATGTTTAGATCATTCACAGTTAATGGGACTATTGATATGGTATGTTTAGGTCTATCATCTTGATACTTATTTTTTAATTTGCTCATATGTTGTTTATTCCCTTTTTCTTGCTTTCCTCTGTAATGAGTATTTTTGAATAATTCCTCTTTATATACTTTGTTGGCTTATTTACTATAAAGTTGTTTTAGAGTTCAAGTGAGATTGTGCTACTTCATGTATGTTATAAGAAGCTTACAAGTATATAATCCACTTCTCTCCTTCCAGATTTATGCTATTTTTGACAGAGATTCTACTTGTGGATGTGTTATAAAACTCACACTACATTGTCATTATTTTTGCTTAAGCAAATTAGTTTATTTACTGACATTTGAAAAATAATAAAAAGATCTTAATGTTTACCCATGCCACTCCCAAGGTTCTTAATTAGATCGTATAGACCCACATGCACCACCTGGTGTCCAAATGATTTCTTTTTACATTTCTTGTAGAGTCACTCTGCTGGTAATGACTTCGTTCTGCCTTCAATGCCTACAAAAGTTTTTATTTTGATTCCATTTTAGTTTGGTTTCGAAATTATTTTAGCTGGTTATACAATTCTGGGTTGATAGTGTTTCTTTTAATACTTGTACATGGGGTGTTGAGATTCTTGTACCTGTGAATTTATAGATTTCATCAAATTTGGACACTTTAGGCATAGATTTCTTCAATTTTTTTCTGTCTCCTATCACAAGTTTCCCTTTAGAAACTTCAATGACCCCATGTGATGCTAGACACTTGTTCTGGGATGCAATGAAGTTACCTGGAAAAAGACTCTTCTGAGTGTTGGTTCTGAGTTTTTTTAGACTCAACCAGAAGAGCATTTAGTCCAGGGTTAATTATTTTCCATGGGTGAAATAAGAAGACCCTCTGAGTATGTCATCTACTGCCCAGGCTTTCGAGCCATAAGGCTTTCGAGTCTACCTTGGGGAAAAGATACTGTTTATGAGCTTCTGTGAAGATTGGGCCCTGCTTCCTAGAAATCTTTTTCCTCCTGAGCTTGGGTAGTTTTCTCACGGCAAGTGCTGACCAGCTGAGTACTTGAGGAAACCTGACAATCTCTGGCATTTTCTCTTTGTTTAGCTTTCTTCTCTCTGGTAGTTTGTTCTGCAAACTAGTCCCTTCTGTCTCCCCAGACTTGTAATTGATTTTTAAAATTTATTTGTTTATTTATATCTATTTGTAATTTTTTCTGTGGTTTTTCTAAGCATTGCACATTGTACACCTAAAATTTCACATGCTATTTAGAGTTAGTATTTTACCACTTCAGGCATAAGCGTAGAAGCCTTATACCCTGTGAGTCTCGTTAGCTTTATATCTGCCGTTCTGACTGACCTATATATTATGTCTAGTTTACTGGAAACACCCAAGACAATGTCAAAATTTTTGCTTTTGAGAGTTATACATATTTTGAAAAATTTGAGAGGAGGAAAAATAGTCGATTCAAATTATTTACATTTCTAGTGCTCTTTTTTCAATCCTAAAGTCTTATTTCCTCTGGCATCATTTTCCTTCAGCCTGATGAACCGCCTTTGGCAATTCTTTTAGAGCAGGTCCACTGGGGACAAATTCCCCCTAACCATGCTTCATCTGAAGATGTCTTTATTTCACAAGATTTTAGCCAGACCCTTAAAATAAAGCCGCTGTGCTTTTATTTACTGAATATTTTTATTTCAATTGACTCCCTTCTTTTGTAGGAAGAAATTTGAACAAAAAGGAAGCTTTATCATGACCATACATGGAAAATCAGTATCATTTGCTGTACACAAATGGCAACAATAAGATATTTATCCATATTGACAACAGAACATGACTAAATTCTCTCTTGCCGGCCAGGCACCGAACATGAAATCAGTTCTTTCTTTGTAACACGTTCCCTTTGGGAAATACCTATTGGATGGGTGGATGGATGTGTGAATGAACAAAACCAGACTATTTCTGTCTCTGCATTCGCTGAATAAAGATTTATTGAGCCTGCATTCTGCAGTGGGCACTGAATTATCTCTGGTGTTGCCGTATCGTGAGACAGGTGAGGTCTAGGCCAGCTCAGCACTGTCATCTGGCACTTTGGTGTGAAGGAGCAGATCCAACCTGAGCGAGGGCTTTGATGGGGCTAACTTGAAAAGCTGTTAAATGGAGAGGTTGTTAGAGATGAAGCCCATTGCTGGCTGCTTCAGGCCGTCTGTCCCTGTCTGTAGCATCCCAGGTCCCCCCGCCCCCAGCCCGTGCAGCTTGACCTCACCCAGGGTGGGTAGAATGTGCTATTTCCTGTGCTGTTTAGAACCATCTCCTGGTATTATAACTGCCTGCTCCAAACATCTTTATTTAGCATTTACTGAGAGCCCAACCTTTTCCCACCCAAGGCCATTAGTTTTATCAGTGCGCTCTGTGTGTGCTCTTGCTTGGAATAAATCCCCTCTGAGTCAGGGGCAATAGATCATGGACTCCATCATTTATGGCCTATAAATTAAAGGGTGGATGGGAAGTCTGGCTTCTATGCCGGGCTGCCTGCTCCTTAGATACACAGTGTCACTCTTTTATCGGGGAAGGGTGGGGGAGGCTGTTTGGTCTCCCTCCGAACCTCCTGAAAGACAGTATTTACTGGCTATGGAAACCCCTTCACCACATGTTTATTTCTTTGAGACACCCTGCCCCAAGCTCATTGGCTCCTGTTCTCATCTCTGTCCCGAGCTGTCTGGGCATTTAATGGCATTGGGCAGTGTGCTGTCCACATTTCCAAGGCTCCTCAGTGGCAGCAGAATACGCTTTTAAAAACCCCACCACACCCAGAGTGTTTGGGGTTTCATAATGGCAAAGAGCGGCTGTCTTCAGCACTCTGGAGGTTGCATTCCTGAGACAGGGTGTTCCTGCCTTTCCACTGAGGCCACAAGGCTTCATTGATGGCTGGGACCCCATCCTCACTCCTTGAGAGACAGGGCAGCACGCTTGGGGCTCCCGCCTGCCCAAGGCCGGTCACATCACCCTGGAAAACAGACCCACAGCTGTAGAGTTGCAGGTTTCAGGATGAACTCTGCTATCATAGGGAGGCTGTTCTCAGAGACATCTCTGCCAGTTTCAAATTTCCGAGAACTGTGCTGTCTCCACATTTGGAGCTCAAGTCTTACTGTGTAAGCAGTTGTAAAGAGCCTAGTTTAGCCCATGCTGGCCTCATGATGATCCAGGGGGGTGGGGACATACGAGCATAGGCCTGTTGCAGTGGTAAAGATTGCAGAGCGGCTGGCGTATTAACCATCACTGGTCCAGCCTCTTACCAGATCTGCACCCTGACATCCCGACAAGTGCTCACCCAGCTTCAGCCTTCAGGGGCCAGGCCCTGCCTGGATCCCAGCCTTGCTAAGCTCTCCACTGCTGGTGGCGATGTCTCAGCCTCTTCTGTGCCTCCTGGAAGGCCAAGCAAGCTCTGAGATCCCTGTGGCCCCAAGGCAGGAGAGTTTGAAAACACTCTGGATAAGTGGAATGAAACTCACCTTCAGGTGTCAACCCGAGCTGCTTATCTAACCTGCATCTTTTGCCCAGTTATGTAAGAACACTAGCCACCCACCCTTCCTCGTTCTCCCTGCCCGAGTCCTTGTTTTCCTAACGTATCCCCTTCCCAGTCCTGCTTTGCTCTTGTGAGATCTTCCTCCCCGAGCCTTCTAGCCTTGCCTCTGGCCCACAGCTTGTGATTCTGGTCTTGCTGGCTGCTGACCTCCTAGATGTAGACCTGTGAAGAGTAAAACTGGCTTCTGTTTTTTGTTGCTTTGTATTCCTGTAACTGGTAGTGACCACACACTAACACCTACGGTTAGTGGGTATGCCCAGCACCAGAATCAGCCTGCTGGGTTAGATGCCTTCCAAGGACTTATAGGTCAATGCAGGCACAAAATGTTTAATTTGTGGACCATCCATCAGTCTGTATCATCCAGCTACAGTTAACGGCCACATTCCTAACTACATACTGAAAAACAAATCTCCTAGGGGGAAATGTATTCAGTGCTGATATACGCTCTGAATAAGTACTATATGCCAGACACTTTGCTAGGCATTTTATAGGTATTAGAGTCTACAAAGCCTATGAAGTAGATATTATTATTATCTTTGTTATTATTTTTTATTTTATTTATTTACTGATTTTTTTTTTTTTTTTTTTGAGATGGGAGTTTTGCTATGCTGCAGGCCTCAAATTCCTGGGCTCAATAGATCCTCTGGCCTCAGCCTTCCAAGTGTCTGGGACTACGGCCATCGTGTCTGGCTCTGCTGTTATTATTAACATTATTCTTCCCAGCAGCCTGCCAGGACTGGTCAGAGCACAGGCACCGTAGCTGGACTGCCTGGATTGAAATCCCAGCTCTGCCCCTTTCTGTTTCTTCCTTGGATAGGCTGCTCGGCATTTTTGTTTCAGTTTTCTCATTCTTGATATGTGGTTCGTACCCACCACTTCAAATAGTTGTTAGCAGGACTAAATTAGTTGATGCATTTAGAGCCCTGAGAACAGTGCTTACCAGACCCAGAGATGTCAAGTGAGCTGCCTCGCAATGCATAGTAAGTGGCAAGGCCAGGCCCTCTGGTCCTCACTTCTCATGCTGGAAGCCTATGGGTTTAGCCTGGGTCACCTCCTAGGTGTCAACTCTTCACCAGAGTCAGAACCTTGAGCTCATCATTGTTATTAATTTGCTTTTCAAGAAAAAGCAGTCTCTCTGGTGTCATGGCTAAGAGAATGAACTGGGTCATGGGACACTTGGGGCTGGGATGAGACTCTGTCACTTTCAGACTGGATAATTTTCATAAGCCAGCAAATCTCTTCCATCCGTAGTTTGCTCACGTGTAAAAGAAAGAATAAAATCTACCTTGCCAGGGTGTAAAAGAAGGAATAAAATCTAGCTCGCCTGAACTGGAAGGCACAGATAAGAGAGCAGGTGTGAAATAGTTTTGTTAACTTTAAGCTCCAGTTTTCTGATTTGTAAAGTGGGACAGTTACACCTGCATGTAAGGATCAAGTGAAAAAGTCCACGTCAAGAGCTCAGCACACTGCCTGGATCAGAGTAACCACTCAGGGAATGCTGGTGTTGTCACCATCGTCCTCATTAAGACATCTGACCTAGATGTAAACAAGTATTTGGTTGTTTTCCTCTGATGAGGGCCTTGAGAAAAGGTGTCCATATTCCACCCTCCCCTTCTGAACAGGACGGTCCAGGAGCAATGAATGAATTTGCAAGATGGTTGCCCAGCGTTAGGGCATGGAGCGTGGCTGGGAAGCAGATTTTCCCTCTGCCCACAGATAAGTAGTCTCTAGGGGACCTCAAACATGTGACCCTGTCTTCATTAGCCATGTGAACTTGCTGGCCCAGTCTGCCCTTGGTAATAATTCCTGCCAGGTCACAAAGAATATCTTACCCCATGAGCCTTGAGTTAATAGCAACCTTTGACCCCATTCACTTAAAAGGTAATAAGCAACAGAAGCATTCATTCATCCAGAAAACATTTATCAAGGGACATTCTTGAGTTTGTTAGTCCATCATGACTCAGTGTGCATGCTGCTGACTCCTTCAGGCTGCTGCATTCTTCCCGAGATAAGAACAAAGTCAGGTATCTGAGTTGTCCTTGTATGGGTCATTCATCACCTTTTCTCTTCTCTCCACACCCAATTGAGTCAGGAACTCACATTAAAGGGCTTTGTGTTGATGACTCTGAAAAAGCCCAGGACCCCTTCCCCTTCCTTTATGATCCCATTAGCAGCTGACAGTGACGACCCAGCAAGGGAATGGGCACAAGAGGGCGTCACTGGCAAATGCAGAGCACAGTGTGCCGCCCCAGGGTGGCACGTCCGTGCTCTGCCGGTCTCCTTAACTCAGTTCAGTCCAGCAAGTCCTGGGTACATCCCCATCTGCTCATCCATTCAATGATTCATTCATTCATCAAACATTTTTTGACTGTTGTGTACAAGCATTGTACTGCCCTGCATGCTGGGCTGGAAACAGAAGAAATCCACAATGCCCACCCTGCCTGCATCGCAGGGAAGATACTGTTTGCATTTGCAAAGCAAAGTACTTGGAAGAGGAGTATGGGCACAGGGGAAAAGAAAAAAAAGTTTACTTCACTGATCATTCATGCCCTCATTCCCTCAATTTATTAATTACCAACTATATGTCGGGTACAATGCTAGATGCTGGTACCCGGAGATGAATAATGGAGACCAAGTTTCTACTCTAATGGAATCCGAGGAGGTGGCCCTAGATGAGGTGATTACAGACCACCACCGTCAAGCCAATATCTCCATATGAGAGGGAGCTAGCTTTGCCCAAAGTGGGGAAAGGGCATTCCAGGCAGAGGGCAGAGCATAGGCAAAGCCCTATGGTGGGAAAAAGATTGGCATTTTTGAGGAGAGATTTTGAAAACAGCTTTGGAGAGAAATGACAGAGGGGGAGGATGACAAGAGATGAGTTTGGAGAATTGGGAAGGAGTCAGGTAATGCAAAGGGCCTCTCAGCAGGCCACGACAGCAGTTTGGAGATCCATTTTACATATACAAAAAGTTAAATTTTCTTACATATATACAGTTTTATTATATATGTATAGTTTGATTTTTGAGAGTAAAGGGAAATTATTGAGGAGTTTGAAGCAGGACCCACACACACAATAACTAAGAAAATGACATAAAGGCTATGTTAACCAGTTTGATGAAAATATTTCAAATTGTATATGAAAACACCACACTGATTGCATTAATGTACACAGCTATCATTTAATTAAAAAAAAGAAAAAAGAAAAAGAAGCAGGGCCCTGTCCTCATTCAATCCACCGCGCGTCTCTGATGCCCCAGGGTTTGTGCTGAGAATTCTCCCAGTAAAACAAACACTACTGAGACTCACTGAATTTAAAAACTGGTCCAGTGCCATTCCCCCCCTTCCCATAGTAGCATTCAACAAGCTGCATATAACCAATTGCTGCAACATGGGAGACAAATGTTTCTTGAACACAGGAGGGGGCATTCCGTGAGAGCTGGAGATAGAAGCCCTATTTGAGGGACCTCCTGGGGGAGGAACAAGGCTGCATCTGGAGAGTGGAGAAAGCAAACGAGGGGAAGGTGTGAGGAAAGAGGGAGGCTGCTTCCTCCCTTCCCGTCACCTCCCGGCCTCCACGACGTCCCTTTGCAGCAGTATTTCCCCTGTTTTCAGATGAGGAAACTGAGGCACACAGAGGTAGCCAGCCAGGAACACTCAACCAGCAGGTGGCACAGACAGTTGTCCAGAGTTGGAAAGGTTTTCAAATCCAGCTGGTGTACCAGACGAAAACCGGGTTTCTCCTATAGCTGAAGACCACTTGCTGTGGAGAAGGAAGGAATCCCTGCTCTTCTGTCTCTGTTGGTTAAGGGTGCGGCTCTTCATTTCCATATGGCAATGCTTGGAGAAGGGCCAGGAGAGGACTGTGTTAGGAGCAAACCCACCTGGGCCATCCAACTTTTGTTCCTGTGACAATTCTCACCTATGAAAGGTGGTGGCCCTCTTATAGTTAGGACTGGAAGTGCTTGGGCTTCTGCCTCCTTCCCAGTTATCCAAACCCGTTCCTAGTGAGTACAGGAATGCTGTCTTGGCCATTTTTACCTTTCTAGATTCCAGGAGATTCCTCTGTGCCTGAGCTTAGGAGGACTGCACCAGCTTTCTCTTGCTTGTCATACCGAACTCATCCCTGAGTCCCCTGACAGAGCCTGCAGGGCCTGGGGTGCGTCTCTCCTTGCTCTGGCAGCTCCCCTAGGCAGCCAGTCTTCCCTCTTCTCCCAGGGCTACCGGGCTGCCCTTGTCTGGTGTTGGGAGCACAGCATCTCAGCCTGGCTTCAGGGACTATTCTCTTGGCCATGAGCTCTGGGTTCCAGGTGTGTGATTGCCTACAACCCATTCTTGGCTTAGTGCTCTGCTGCCATGCTCTTGAAATTCTTAGTAACTTTATCTTTGAACTTGTGTTTTGTATGTGGACTGCAACGGGACCGCAAAGCATGCATTTGAGCAGAGGAGAGGTGCACAGCATGGCTGTCCATGGTGCCTCACCACGCCATGCACACTGAGCAGTCCTGATGGCCATGACCCATGAGCATAGAATTCTGCGGCATCCGCCATACCTGGGAGGTCGGCATGACCCAAAGTGTGTCCCAGGCAGGCCATTTGAACCAGAACTGATGTGGAATGCAGAAAGAAGGCAATGGCATTCCAAGAAGCATGAACCACCAAGGAATTCTATCTTCTCATCTCTTCTTATTTGTACTGCTCCCTTGTAATCGTCAACACTTAGGCCAAGAATGATGGCTGGTGAAAGGCAAAGGTAAGACTGAGCCAGTTCCCTTTCCTTATTTACTCCTCAGTAAACCAAAGGCAGAGAGCCTGATGGAATGTATATGGATCAAGAAGTGAAATGGACACGATTGAGCTACTTTCATGCTGTTTGTATGATATCATTCTGGCAAGAATGAAATATGATCTACCCAATTCAGGCCGTATAATTTTGGTGATTCTGCATATGAATTCAATGCTCTTACATTTGCATGTGAAACTGGAATTGCATAATAAAATTTGTGCCAGTAATTTAAAATTTAAGTATTCTTTTCTTTGAATGATATTAAATAGTAAAAAACTTACCACGACTGATTAAAAGAAAGACTAGGAAAGGGAAGAAAAAGTTCTATATTTTCATTCCTCTAAAGGTATTTTTCTCATTTTTGAACAAGGGACCCTATATTTTCATTTTGTGCAGTGTCCTGCTGGTTGTGTAGCCATACCAGTATTCAGGGATTCTCTAATCTAATGTTTTCAAGATGGCTGGCCAACACAGCAACTTTATTTATTGGGGCATTTGTTAGCCAGACTGAGAATATGCAGAGCTGTGTCAGTTCTTTCCCTCTGATCCCTTCTCCCTTCCAGGTACTGGGCATCTTGAGATTAACAGATGCATGCCGTGTTCTGGAAAGGCTTAAAGCCCAGTGGGGGGAAGTGACAGGGGAGGATGCTTGGGAGCCCAGGCAGGACATCATTATGTCTAAGGAAGAGAGCACATTATTCTGCTCCATTTCCCAGAGCCTAGCACAGTGCTTGCTACAGAATGAGTGCATCATACATGTTTGATGAGTGAATAAATGATATAAGGAACATGAAAGTGCCGTATGTCTTATAGTTTTTGATTTTAATTTTTAAACTTTATGTATTTAATTTTTTTAAAAGACAGAATCTTTCTCTGTCACTCAGGCTGGAGGGCAGTGGCTCAATCATACCTCATTATATCCTTGAACTTGTGGGCTCCAGCAATCCCACTGTCTCAGCCTCCTAAAGTGCTAGTAATAGAGGTGTGAGTCACTGTGCCTGGCTGAAAGTTCTATATTAACTGCTGAATACTATAAAAACTGCATGTATATTGTTCACAGTAGGGGAAATATGGGAAGTGGAGAGGATGGTGCTTTTCAAATGCAGACAACGTGGACGGTCCTCTGTCTCCTAAGTCTTGATTGCTTTTGTATCTTCCATGCACTTTTTGGGGAGTTGTACCCATAGGGTTTCTATCTTGAGGGTGAGAGATGCTGCCAAAATAATTCAACCATTCTTTCCACAGTATACACTGAGCACATATTAAGTGCCTGGCTCCATTTTTGGACTGGGAACCACAGCATCTAGGCAAAGAATGGACCTTGCAACCATTTACTCCAGCAGCTCCCAGACCTGGGCGTGCACACTGGTGCTGAGCAGTGACCCCAGTAGCTCCCAGACCTGGGCATACACACTGGTGCTGAGCAGAGATCCCAGAAGCTCCCAGACCTAGGCATGTACACTGGTGCTGAGCAGTGACCCCAGCAGCTCCCAGACCTGGGCATACACACTGGGCCCGAGCAGTGACCCCAGCAGCTGCCAGACCTGGGCGTGTACACTGGGCCTGAGCAGTGACCCCAGCA
The DNA here is from genome assembly GCA_963574575.1 of Galagoides demidoff. Lineage (NCBI taxonomy): Eukaryota > Metazoa > Chordata > Mammalia > Primates > Galagidae > Galagoides > Galagoides demidoff. The sequence continues at coordinate 23,785 of CAUYQV010127265.1, forward strand.
GCTCCCAGACCTGGGCGTGCACACTGGCGCTGAGCAGTGACCCCAGTAGCTCCCAGACCTGGGCGTGCACACTGGCGCTTAGTGATGACATTCTACCTTATTTATAGAAGAGAGAGTAAAGGAGACCAACAGAGGGTTAGAAAGCTAAGTTTATGAATATAAAGGATTTCTTTTTTTCTGAGATCACATTCTTCCTTCTCTTTTGCTAAAATATGATTTTTTTGTTTTTGTTTTGACAGAATGACTACAATAGTAATCTCAGACAACTAGATTAATCTTAATATCCATTGTTGTCAAGAAACTTGGCCACCCTCTGTAATTCTTCTGATTTTTTTTTTTTGTGTGTGTGTCAGGGGAAAAGTGTTATTGGTCCCAGAAATATAACATCTGGAAAGGATCTAAGTTATCCAATTCCTCTGTTCATTGACTGATTGATTATTTGATTGACTTTTAACCACTAGCACAACCTAAGTGCCAATCATCCTACTAGGAGCTGGGGACACGACAATGACAAAATACCCCTTCATCTCTTTGAGGACTCTGTCCCATCTCCTCTCCCCCACCCTTCCCTCTTCCACATTGCTCTGCTCAGGACCAGCCACCTCCAGGCTTCATCCCCTTTTCATATAAGAAGGTGTCACATTTCTATCCATCTCCTCTGAATGCCTTTCAGTTCATCAAAATTTCTCTTAAGATGGTTCCCCTGCAGTTGAGACACGCCAGGTGCGTCTAATAGTGAGGACCACACCAGGACTTCACCTCCTCTGTTATATGTCACCATACTCCACTTCATGCAGCCTAAAGAAACATTCGTTTTTTTTCTTGGCAGTTGTAACACGCAATTAGTAATAATAGCAGTTGATTATCTGGTATTGTATATATGGCAGCCAATGTCCTAAATATACTACATGTACTAACTTAGTTCTTTCAGGAATATTCTGAGTAGCTGCTATTATTTTAGAGAAGAGGAAAGTGAGGCACAGAGAGGCAAATGACTTAGGCCTGAGTGTTTAGGAGATGGGATGCTTCAAGAATGGACAAAATGTCTGAGAAGCAATGAAGGTGCTGGGTTTAGACCCCATAACTGGGAGAAGAGTCTCCCAGGGTAGAGGAATCTGTAGGCTCCAGAGCAGTGAAGCTTTCCAGGGAGGGGAAGGATCCATGGGAAGTGCTGCCTGGCAGTCAGGCAGACAGGACCTGAGGCAGCCTGGCCAGAGATGCACCTGGCCAAGCTTTGCCCAGAGGCAGCAGAGAGCTGTCCAGCCTAGAGGGCCTGGGGAAGGGACCATGGGCGTCTTGGCAGTCCCCTGTGTGCATAGAAGGTAATACGGACACTGCCCTCACTGTGTAAGACCTCTGACCTTGAAACGACCCAGTTAGGTGACTGTTCAAAATGACTGAGGTGGGTAGCATTGGGGTTTAACAGAAAAAGTGTTTATAGTGCCATGTTTGTGTGGCACAAATAGGGAGGAGGAAAAAAGGAAGGAGTGATGGAAGGAAGGAGAGAAGGAAGGATGGAAAGAAGAAGGAAGGAAGGATGGATGGAAAGAAGATATGAAGGAAGAAAGGATGGAAGGAAAGGAAGAAAAGAAGGAAGAATGGAAGGAGGGAAGGGAGGGAGGGAGGAAGGGAGGGAGGGAGGAGGGAAAAGGAGGCATGGGAAATGAGAAAGAAAAACAAACCCAGCTTCGCTCCAGGCTGTCCCCTGTCCCCTACACACTTCTCCCACTTCCCTCAAGGCCAGCAGTGGCCTCAGATGTTTTGCTGCCCGAGTGAGAGCCGGGCTGTCCTCAGATGTCATGGAGCAGGGAGACCACCAGCTGCAGTGGTTCATCGCAGGTCACAGTGCTGCTCTCTTGTGCAGATCACGGAAGCCCTTGAAGCGGCATGATGAAGGGGAAGCCAGGTACTGTACAGAGATGCTCGCAGCACCGGACAGAGCAGGGGCCTGGGACAGAGGACAGAGTGTGCCCACCTTGGCTGTAGACTGATGGCCGGGCCAACGACTTAGGGAGGGTTGCTTCTCTTTGAGTCTTGATTTTCCAGTCTATAAAATGAGGGTGCTGAGCAAGATGGTTTTCTTTGTAAGGGGGTGGCAGTTCTTCCCTGCACTCACTATCGTTAGAGAATAACACCCTAACCCCAATATTCTACCAAGATTCTTTCGTATTCGTGGTCTCTTAGGTCCGGCGAGGGCCCCTCGTGCTATGACACCCTGACTGCGTCCTAGAGCTGCTTGGATCCTCTGGATTCAAGTCCATGGTGAAGCCTCTGAAACACTGGCCTGTTTCATGCCCTGGGCCCTCCTGCACTGGTGTCCACAACCAAATTCATCTCGCCTCCTTCTTCCTAGGATCTGTGGGAAACAGATGAGAGACTCTTTGTACCATCTTGGAGTACTAAAACCTAACCTCTGAGATCCAGTATGTACAGTTGGTTATGAGAGGAATTTTTTCATTTTCCCTCTTTAGTCACAACTGATTTAAGACATTTAATTTATATCCAAACTAATGCAGCTCTATGATGGAGTGAAACGCACAATGCACGTCAAACGTTAGGCTGAGACTGGAGAGCGGCGTGTTCCTTCCAGGGGGCCGACTTGGGTTTTCCTGCTGGACTCCCAGGACTGGCAGTTTGCTTTCTCCTGCTGTTGGGGCTGCTTCCTCTGCACCCCCTGGTTAGCGCTGGTGGCTCCATGTCTCCTTCCTGGCAACCCACACCTGTGTATGACGCCTGAGAACGTCTGGAGACCTCCAGGACCCTCGCCCCTGCTGTGGCTTTGGCGAGTAAGGGGTGAGCTCAGATGGAAGCCCTTCGGGGTGTCCTGGGAAAAGGCACTGAGATGCAGAAAGAAAGACTTGAGTCAAGTGGGGGATGAGAGGGAAGCTGGGGCCCAGAAGGTGAAAAAGGAGGGACTGGAGGCCAAGGCAAATTTAAAAAGAAGCTTGGCTGACGGACTACAGGACTGCTTAGTCCTGGGAGGTGCCCTGGGAGTCTCAACCTGAATTACTGTACATTTCAGCTGTACCATCTTGAAATGGAAATGCTGGAAGCTGGCCTGGGTTTCAGGATAGGAGCCCAGAGTTCTGAGAGCCAGAGGGCATCGGTGCCACATGCTGGTGTTGGTTAAAAAAGAAGAGCTGTGGCTGGGCAAGGTGGCTCATTCCTGTGGCCCTAGCATTGTGGGGGCCTGAGGATCCCACAGTGGGAGGATCACTTGAGGCCAGGAGTTCAAGACCAGACTAAGCAACATAGCAAGACCCCATCTCTCAAAAAAAGAAAATTTAAAAAATTAGCTGGGTGTGATGCTGCGTGCCTGTCATCCCAACTACTTGGGGGGCTGAAGAAAGAGGATTGCTTGAGCCCAGGAGTTGGAGGTTACAGTGAGCTATGATTATGTCACTGCTCTTCTAGCCAGGGCAACAGAACAAGACCTTGTCTTTGAAAGTAATAAGAAATAAAATAAAACAAAACAACAACAAAAATAAAATAAACAAAAGAAGATAAAATAAAACTATGAGACAGAGGCCTAGAAAAGGACCACCTACCTGAAAACATCACATGGGGATGCCTCCCTGTGTGCAGGGGGGACCTCGCCCCCAGCTGTCCCCAGAGCTGCAAAGGCCTTTCTGCAGTCCTCTCCGTTCAGAGCGACCTCCCTTGGTGGCTATGCAGCCCCTTCATTTATTTTTTTCCATTTTATTTTAGTATTATTATTATTTTTAAATTAAATCATAGCTGTGTACATTAATACAGTCATGGGGTACAGTGCACTATTTTTATATACAATTTGAAATATTTTCACCAAACTGGTTAACATAGCCTTTGTGGCATTTTCTTAGCTATTGTGTTAAGACATTTATATTCTACATTTAGAAAGATTCACATGTACTCTTATAAGACGAACCATAGGTGTTTGCAGCCCTCAAAGATCATGCCTATGCAGCCCCTTTAGCCGCCCACACTCGTGGGGACCAGCAGACACCTCTGGCCTGCTCCCGACTCCCTGGATGGCTGTGCCCCCTCCTGAAGGACGGTGCTGCGTGGAGAGGTAGTTTTTATTCTGCTCCTCAGCTGGGCCCAGCTGTCTCCAGCTTGGGAAGGACCCTCCTTGCCTTCCAGCTCTTCATTTGTTCCAGGATGAAACTCGATGCTTGCTCAAGGTTTCTAGACCACCCAGTGCTTCAGGCTTTGTTGGGAGAGGACTTTGGCTCCGGTTGTCTCCTTATAGGGAGGAGAGAACAAGGTCCAGCCCAGCAGGAGGGGACACCTGGGAGGAGCAGGGCCTTTGGAGCAGGAATGACCCTGGGCTGGACCCTGGCTCTATCTAGCCCGTTACCTTGGCCATGTTGATCCTGGGGCATGAACCCCTGTCTGCATCATGGGAAAGACACAACCACCGTAACAGGCTCTTGTGAGGATTAACTGATGTGGCTATGTGAGTACCTTAGCTCTGTCTGGAACCTTTGGAAGGATGAAGAGGTGTACTTCATCATCAGGACAACACACCATGTGATTATGTGACCACAGGTGGAAGCAGAGTCCCAAGGAAGGGCAAGAGGGAGCTCGCCTTCTCACTTGGGCGTGACGACGTCCATGCGTCCTGACCCCTGTCCCCGAGCATCTCCTTGGCACCTTCTGCCTCGGCTTTACTTCCTCCCATTCACGCTCTGGTTCGGTTGGTTCTGTCTTTTTACTTTTGGTGCCCAGGGAAGCAGGAAGCCTGAGCTCACGTAGCCCCTTTTGTAGCTAAAACGAAGGCTGAGATGAAGTTGGGACAGAGCAAGAGGAAAATACCTGCGAGACAAAATACTTGACTAATATTGATCACCTCCCATTGCATAATTCCTGTGCATTCTTATGTTAAGCCTAGACACACTTCTTCTTCTTCTTTTTTTTTTTTTTTTTTTTGCAGTTTTTGGCTTGGGCTGGGTTTGAACCCGTCACCTCCGGCATATGGGACTGGTGCCCTACTCCTTAGAGCCACAGGCGCCGCCCCTGGAAACACTTCTCAGGGAAAGAATAGGAAGGATCCAAGGGCTGACTTCTCCCGCAGGCTCTGTGCACCACCCGGCACCTGGCACACACGGCCGTCATGGTTAACTGTAGCAGTAAGAGCAGGGATATTTCCAATGGGCAGGAAAGATTTTGAACTTCCTTCTCTAGCGTTTCAGAATGGAATGAACGGGTGGTGGACTGGTGTGCTGCCCGAGGGCCACACCCTCGCCTTCACCCCCTCTGCATCCATCACCACATCTCTGCCTTCTCTCTCTGACTCCAACCTCCAGCCTGCCTCTTCTAAGAACTCTTGTGATTACATTGGAGGCACTAACCCCAGGATAATATCTACAACTCAAGATCCTGTACTTAATCACATCTGCAAAGTTCTTCTGTCATATAAAGTCAATATAAATAAAGTGACAGTCACAGATTCCAGGGATGAGGATGGGGACACCTTTGACAGAGGCACATTGTTCGGCTTACCACAATGTACGAGGAAGGTTTTGAGTCCTCGCACTCTCGGGCATTCTCCCCTAAACCCCCCATTCTTCACACTTTGATACAGTTACGACTTCAGAATGAGCACCCTTAGCATTTGCTACATGATGATAATTGTTGTAGTTATTAAATTCTTAATACACATCTGGTGCAGCTTTAAGCTCTTTGCTACAACCTTGCTTAATATTCACCACACGTCATGGGCTCCATACTACTGTTATTTTCATTTCTTCAGGTGAGGAACATATGGCACAGGGAGGTTAAGCCTTGTGCCCCAGATCACTGGGCAGGAAGTGGCAGATGGAAGCCCTGGCTGTCTGTTCCCAGCATGCACCCTTCTCCATGAAGTCACCTCCCGTGGCTGTGGCTCCAGCAGGACTGGGCCTGAGTCTGTTTTGGTGACCATTATATCTGGGACGTGTGTCTATATGGTGCCTGACCACACTAGGTACTAAATAAACAGGCTATATTAACGAAAGCACAGGACACCAAAAGTCAACCACTTAATAGTATTTCTGATTGGAGTACTCATTAAGTGAGGGGGAAAGGAATTAGGTTAGAGAGATGATCAGTACCCAAAATTAAATAAACTGAAATTTTTTCTAATGTCTCCAGGATGCAAGAAATTAAACTTTGTCTCTTTAACTAGAAATTTCTATTATCTGACTTATTAGACTGTCTAGTATCATGTTCTCCTGAGGGTGAGGTCATGGTCATGACTCATAATAGGTACATAGGACTTGGAACTTGGTTATTTTATTTTATTTTTCATTTCAAAATATTATGGGGGTACAAATATTTGAAATGCTATTTCAAAATGTTTTTGCTCACATGGATCATTTTTGTAATGCTTGCGTTACAGCTGTAAATCTGCACATCACCCAGACAGCGCTCGTTGTACCTGTGAGGTAGGTTTCTGCCCCTCTGCCCCGGATCTTTCTTGACCTCCTCTGAATTTTACTCCCCTCTGTGCACGTGTGCCGGTCAGTTAGTTCCAGTCCAATAGGGAGTATGTGTGGTGTTTGTTTTTCTGTTCTTGAGATATTTGACTTAGGTAATGATCTCCAGTTCCATCCAAATTATTGCAAAAGATCTTAATTTATCTTTTTTGACAGCATGTTAGTACTCCATCATATGCATATATGACATTTTTGTTAATCCATTCATGAATCGATCAGCACCTGGGGTGATTCCACATCTTTGCAATTGTGAATTGTGCCACAATAAACATTCGTGTGCAGGTGACTTTTTGATAAAATGACTTCTTTTCCTTTAGGTTGATATCCAGTAGTGGGATTGCTGGATCAAATGATAGGTTAGTTCTTTGAGGAATCTCCATACTGTTTTTCACAGAGGTCCTACTAATTTGCAGGACTTGGCCTTTTAAATCAGTGGACAGCAAAACCCCCTTGTCCTTCTCGTGTCTCCTCCTTGCTTGGGAGTGTCCCTTCTCTCCTGGCCGCCTCCATTGCTAGTGGCTCTGAGGCCCACATCTGTTTGCTTCACTGCAGTTTGGTCCCAAGAACCTTTCTAATTCTTCTCAGAGTTTATATGAAACCAACTCCAGAAGTCTGGGACCTCTAAACTCATTCTCTGTTTGAGAATCTCATAGCCTCTCACATCCTTGGGACTCTCGGTGGGTAATTTACATGAAGAGAGCAAAGCAAACATGTCCCATGTTAGAGGTACAGTCAAAGGCCCCAATGTGGAAATGCTGCCGGGCTCCTCTGTGTGCAAGCAGGTTAGTGGTTGCGGGTTGGGGGTCACAGGAGGGGAGATAATGTCCTCTCGTGGCATTGAGAGATCCCCTCTCACAGCGAGCTTTGCTGGCCACACCTCCTTTACTGTGCAGATACTCTCTAGGAAGGTACCAAGTGTGAAGATGCTAATTAGTCACACTCATGTTACTACTCTGAGTCTAGACATTACTAAGAGATGGGAGATGATCGAGGCAGTTGTAAGTAAAAAACAAAATTACCTTAATTGCCGTTAAGGCTGCACCGGAGAACACTCCTGTGTTGTGAGCCCTGGATACTCACTACCTGGTGGCAAAGCCTGGGATCTTATTCTCTGGATCACTGGGTCTCACCACCCTGGTGGGGAGCCCTTAGTGTCATACCAGAGCTTGTCACATCCTACCTTGTCCTTTTGCCACAAGATGAGTTGAATCACGTCGGGCCCCGTTGCCTTCAGTGGTGCTCAGAACCCTATATTCCCTGGTAAAATGTTTAATACTTAATTCTCTGTGTCTCATCCACAGGGATGGTAGAGTGTTTAATGCAGGAGGATGTGGGTGGGGGGAATACTTTTGGGTTAGGTAGCTATGTGGTATGGGCTGAGAAGCTCCACAAACCTCCAAATCCTTTTTTTTTTTTGACAGAGCGTCTCACTACGTTAGCCTCCTTAGAGTGGCATCACAGCTCACAGCACCCTCAAACTCTTGGGCTTAAGCGATTCTCTTGTCTCAGCCTCCTGAGTAGCTAGGACTACAGGTGCCCGCCACAACGCCCTGCTATGTTTTGGTTGCAGTTGTCACTGTTGTTTAGCTGGCCAGGGCTGGGCTCAAACCCCCCAGCCTTGTTCTCTGTGGCCAGTGCCCTACTCACTGAGCTATGAGCGCTGAGCCTCCATTGTCTTTTTTAAAATTTCAAACTAATATGAAGGTACAAAACCTCCATACTTTGGGGTTGTGAGTTTGCCAAATCGAGCAACTTCCCTGCGCTCTGCGGTGATATCACTCATGTCCAGCAGGTGGCGGTGTTACTACACACAAGAAAGTTTTGGGCAGTGACTTGAATTGCCACCACCTCCCTTTCTTAAAAAAAAAAAGAAAAAGCTTTCCCCACCTTGTCTTTGAAAAATGAGGAGAGCGCTTTCTAAAAAGATGTATATATCTTAGTTTTAGGTAAGATCTAAAATGAACTTGAAAGAAACCATGTCTTCTTTGGCGGACACTGTCTTTCCCCTCCGTTGGGTTCAGCAGTATCTCCGGACCCTGGCTCCCTCCCTCCCATCCTTCCTTTCCTTCCTTCTCTCTTTCATTTCCTCCTTTCCTGTCTGGTCACCACTTTATTTATTTAACACATGGAATTTTAAAACAATGTAATAGAAATCAAGAAAGATTACATTTGTGCCTCTTAATTGCACATAGAATTCCATTTCAAAAAGTGCATGAAAAAATGAGAAAGAGTAAAAGGAAGTACGTCAGTGTGTCAGCTAACAGAGGTCTCCTTCCTTGGTCAGTAGGATCAGAAAGAACCTTTTCTTTTTTCATTACATTAATTTTATTTTTAAGATTGTTGCACAGCAAAATTGACTTCCTGTTGGTCCGGCAGCTCCATACATTGTAACACAGGCGTGAGCCTGTGTGACCAGCACTTGGCTGCCTCCTCTGCTCTTCCCGCCCTCATGCTGACTCCCAGGCTTCCCGATTCTCCTCTAGTCTCTTCTATCCATGCTGCATCTGCTGGTGTTCTATCTTTCTTTTTTAAAGTAATTTTATTCACTTGTAGATTCTGTCATAATTTACTTTCATGCTAAATGTCCCCCAAACTCCATCTCTAATCCAGGTGTGTCAGCATCACTGCAGATCCACTTGCGGCCTGCCTTTTAGACATCACCTGGGTGTCCCACAGGTAACGCACATGCCAGTGTCACCAGTTAAGTCCATTGTCTTTTCCTGCTAGGGGCGTGTTTCACATTCCAAATCTGTTAACCATGACCCTGGAAACCTCAGCTCCGGAGTTAGAAACTTTAGAGGCATTTTTCATGGTCTTTCGACTGCCTCCTGCATAAATCAGCTGCCAAGCCCCATGTGTTGTGTGTTAGGTGTGTCTCTTGAACCTTCCCTTGTCCCTAATCCATCGTCTTTTACCCTAATCCGGGCAAAAACATCTTGCCACGGTTCATCTCAAAACCTCTTGACCAGTGTCTTAGACTCTGGTTCTCTTGTGTCCTACTGTCCTTCCCTTTGTCAGCATGGGATTCAGCTTCATCAAATGAGATGTGATTATGTCACTTCTGCACTTAACACCCTCCGACTGCATTCATGGGAGGGCATTCAAAGGTGCACCCTAGAGCTTGGCACCGTGGCCCCATGAAACTTCACTGTTTTATCTTCCTCTGTGGCTCTGGCCCAGCTCCCTGCGTCAGACCCGTCATGCTGATTGGGACGTCCCAACACTCTGCTCAGGGGCCCTTGTGTGTCCTCTACCCCATCACTGAGAGTTAGTTTATGCAACTGTCCCTGACACTCTCAGGAAATTCTGATGGCATTTTCTTTTCACCTCTCCCACATGCTGACCATTGGCGGGTGGGAGTTATTTCCTAGAGGAGATGATCAGAGCCTAAAGGATCTTGATACCGTGAGAAATGGCCGGAAAATAACACAATGAGAAAAAGACCAAGAGAGAAGGACAGAAAACAGGGGAGAAAAACTAAAGTCAAAAAGCCAGAGGCTCGCGTGGGGCTCATGTGAGAGGTATCATGTAGTGAACACTTCTGAAGTGCCAGCGTGGCATATGAGGTGTCTGGTTTAGTCTTCACAACAGCCAGTAAGAATCTGTTTATCAGAATTTGAGTAATTTGCCCTAAAAAACACAGTCTTGTGGGAGTCCAAGCCTTTTTATTTGCACCTTAGCGAACTCGTTCTCAGGGTGCTCATCCAGTTGGCTCTGGAGGGCACAGTTGCTAAGTCAGAACTTATCTTCCCATTGGAGTATTGACGTAACCAAGCACGGCAGACCTGTCGTCATTTGCTCATGGTGTGCGTTTCCCCTTTGGATGGTTGCCAGCACTCAGAGGAAACCTCTTTAGCACAAACCCTCCAAGATGCCTTGAACCAGGAAAGATGTGAAAACCAGCTCAGAGAGGTGAGTGTGGGCATTTGAGTTTCCTTCTCAGAACAATCCAATACTGGGCTGGGAACAGATAGCAGAGAATCAGCCTTCAGATGCAAGACTGCCTCCTTGCCAGAGTCACTCCTGGCAAATAGTGTGAATTTCTGGAATTCTGTACCTATGTACTTTTGAATGCAAGGATTAGGAAAAAGCAGTCCAAGTGGAGAAGGGCAGTGGCTGGAACACTGTTTGTCCTGGGATTCAGGAGACCTGGCTTCTAGCTCTGACATTCACCAGCTCCAGGCTTTGAACAGAAACGTAATGTTTCTGAGCCTCTGAGTTCCTCTTTGTCAAATACGAGTCTCAATGCTTACCCTACATATAGGATTTAATGAGAATGCAGTATCTGTAATTGGCAAATTACACGTTTGGCTCCCCTTGAACCCATGGAGGAAAAAGGTCTGTCTTCCTTCACTCCGTGTTTCATTTACACAAAAATAAAGAACCACTTGAGGTATCATAGGGCTTCATAGCTGTTGATAACTATGAAACTTTCTCTTCTAGGATTCTGAAGATAATACTCTTTTATATTAAATCATTCTTTCATGAATCTATTCGTTTTCAACAATTAGTTGTTCACTTACTACGTGCCAGGCAATGTGTGGGTTCTTGGTAGACACTGACAAAAAACAAACAGCCTCTACCAGCAGGAGATTAATGTACTAGCCGGGCACATAGTCGTTACACAGACACAGACACACACAAGTACAAGCTGTAGCGGGTTCCAAGAGGGAAATGAAAACAGGAAAACTGGATGAATGTGTGGGAGAAGAGGCACGATTTGGTTTGCAGAGGGTGGGTAGGGAAGGCATTTCTGGGGTGGGGGCATGGATGCTGAGACCTGAATGATGAGTGGGCCGGGGGTGTGGGGGAGGACGGGGATGTGGGGGGAGTGGGCAGCAGGCATCCTAAGTCAGACTGATTCTAAGGTAGATGTTTTGATTCCATTCTAGGGAGATCAGCTCTGGAACCGCCTTTTAATAAGACAGCTTCACAGCATATGTTCCAAAAGAAATTGCAGAGTAAGACCCCAGGCCCCAGGCAAGCTGGAGCAGAGGTTTTAATGTCATTACAGAAGGACAGTTGCATTGATGCTGTGTCAAAGTGCCCAAGGGGTCCAGGGAGAGGAGGTCTCTGTCCAGGGTCTGGGGGCCGCGTGCAGGAGCTGCCCACAACAAAGAGACTTCTGTTCTCTCTGGTGTGTCCCCCGTCCTGGCCCAGAGGCACGGCCACTCATTTGACCTCCCTTCTGCCGTGTCTGTGTGAAGACCCCCACTCCAAACTACTTCAATGGCAGGAGGCGGCTGGGAACAGCTGGGAACTGTTGTCAGCTTCTGGCAAAGTCCTGGAATTTCTTCCATGTGGATCCTGTGCCTCTGAGCTGCTGGGGGCCTCTGACTTGACCTGGAGTTGAACTTAGCTGAAGGGTCCAGGGCTAGGAGTTGCCTCCTGGTCAGCCCTGTAGTAGCACAATATGGCACCGCCTTTCCAAGAAAGCCAAGGCTGCTTTGTAGCCGTTCTTGGGACGGGAAGCCTGTCAGAGCTGCATGTACTGCAAATCCATTCATGCTTTTCCAGGGCGGGATGGAACAGGAGTGAAGTGTCCAGATAAGACATTTGCTTTTGTTCACAAACACCCTGAGGAGGGCCCATAAGAGATAGCACCGCTCCTGGTGGGGACGGGGCAGAGAAGGGCCGCCCAGATAAGATGCTGGTGGGGGATAATTGTTGTTTCTAAGGGAGGAGGCCCAAAACATCCGTTAATGGGGTTTGTCTTTTCATTCACAGAATTGGAAAAGGGGGAGTTGCAGCAGTTCTAGTGAAACCCCTTCTTTTGAAACACATGTAAAAAGAGGCTAAGAGAGGGGAAGCGACTTGATTGAGCTCACACTGAAGGTCAAGGGTAAAGCTGTGAGCTGAGTTTGCAGCCTCTGGTGTGAAGTCCATTGCTTTTAACTCCTAGGTCCTAGTATTTCTCCTGTCTTCTCATTTCTTTATGTATTTAGTTTTTATTCATTGGCTGACCTAGCTACCCATTTATGCATTCCCTTGTATGTTCATCAACATTTATTAAGAGTCCAAAGATGTGAGGGAGAGGGTTCCGTGAGCTGTAAGCTCCCACCTGATGGGTCCAGTGGAGGGGTGTATGGCACGCCTCCTGGCTGAAGGCTCAACTACTGGGGTGCCAGCTGACAAGTGCAAACAATAGAACCCAATCCTATGAGCCCTCGTAGGAATCTGAAATTTAAAAAGCTATGACAACAACAACAGAAAAGGATACAGAGGTGACTGGCAGCTGCTTCAAGTGTGGGTAACAGCGGAGGAGACACAAGCCCACGGCGGAGGGCCGCAGTGGTATGGGAGAGGCTGAGACGGGGTTTTCATGGTGAGAAGGCAGAGGTGCCAGGGGAAGATGGCTTCTAAGCTGAGCCTGAAGGAGAAAGAGGACACTGTATCACTACAGCACTTTACCTCCAGGAGTAACATGAAGGATGAATCCAAGAAGCGAATTGTTGGCACCAAAGAGGTTGGTCATGACTGTCGATTCATCCAACAAACCCACCATGCACCCCTCATGTTGGGCACCCTGGGGAGACAAAGATGAAAGACCAGGTCCTTTTTCTTAAGGAATTTGCCAGAACACAAATGTACTCAAAGGGCCTAATAACAGGCAAAGCTAATACGGAAGTAGAATGTGTGAGTTCTGGGTTTCAGCCTTGCTGGGGCAGTGACTTGCGTGGTGTTTGGGGCCGTAATTATCTTGTCCCCTGTGAGAAGGTGAGGCTAGACCTGCCTGGCTGTGCCAGGGAAGAGGAAGGGGCACTTCAAGCCTTCCTTTTTTGTGTGACCGTGAGGAATCATTTCTTCACACTCGAGTCAAGTCCTCATCTTTAATGCAAGGGAAATAAAAAGCCTCTTCCAGGAAGTGTGAGGATTATTTAAAACCAGCCAAGGGAGAGCACGGAGCTTGCTGCCTGGGCCAGAGCCTGCCTCAAACAAACGCTCAGTCTTTGCTCCAAGATCCTGGGACTCTGGCTTTGTGATGTTTCTTTCTTTCTTTTTTTTTTGAAGGGGCGAATGGAGTAAGATAGTAATATACATGCATATGAAATCTCCTAATAGGAAATCCCCTCCGTGATGCATGCCAGGGGAACTACATGTCCATGTCTACGTAGGGAGTCTCAGGACTCTTGAGGCCAAGCGCTGGAGGATATGTGCCTCTCCTTTGTTCCAAGTCACTGGAGAGCCTAGTGGGCTCCCGGGAGGAGGGCACTCCTTCCCCAGAGGCAGGCAGAACGTGACAGGCACAAACACAGTCAAACTGTCCTTGACTTTCTGGGGCAGAGATGGCTTTAGATATTCTGCCTCATTCTTCTTATGGGGACCTGTCAGCTGATTTTTGGGTCAGAAAATGGATTCACTATAGGTTAAAATCAGCTACAACCAATGACAATTGCTTTTCTCAAATCATTTGTCAAATTTGTTTTATCCTTTCTCTTCCGTCGTTCTCCGTCCACCTCACTATTCCTCAGCCTCCCACCCGCTGCACGCCTTTTCCACCGGCTCTAGCCCTTCATTGGTCTTTCCTGTTGCCAAAGGACCCTTTCTGCTTTGGTCACATGATGGCTGTGGAAGCAAAAGATGCAGAGAACTCCGAGGGCCGAGGAGGCAGCTGCCCCTTACTGCTGCCCCGATCGGCTGGAATTTGTTCTTATGGAGCTTCTTTGACTCTCTCTTTTTTTTTGGTACAGACAGAGTCTCACTTTGTCACCCTTGGTAGAGTGCCGTGGTGTCACACAGCTCACAGCAACCTCCAACTCCTGGACATAGGTGATTCTCTTGCCTCAGCCCCCCGAGTAGCTGTGACTACAGGCACCCGCCACAACACCAGGCTATTTTTTTGTTGCAGTTTGGCCGGGGCTGGGTTTGAACCCGCCACCCTCGGTATATGGGGTCGGTGCCCTACCCACTGAGCCACAGGTGCCGCCCTCTCACTTTTTTTTTATAAGGACAGTTATTTCATTATAATTCTGTTGTCTTCTGCCACAGAATTAAGTGCAAACACCTGACATTCAAGGCGATGTCAACACTGAATCCAGTTTTTCCTGCTTGTCTATGACAAACTCCATCAAGTATAATGTGTGATTAAGAACATGCACTTTCAATCCAGATTGTGTTCAAATCCCACCTCTGCCATTTACAAACTGTGTGATCTTAGGTACATTAGGTAACCTCTCTGTGCCTTGATATCCTTACCCATACTTTGGGGGTGATGGTATTCCATACTTCAGAGGGTTCTTGTGAGGGTTAAATTAGATCACACACAAAGTTCTAAGAACATAGTAAGTACACAATAAATACGACCCATTCCAGAGATCTCCATTCTAATTGCATTCATCTCTGTTTAGAGCCCCAAGTCTGCGTTTGACTTTCCTGCCCCCGTGATTTCAGCTGCTCCTTTCACCTGCCTGCCATGATCCCTCTTTCTTTTGCCTTTCTCCAAGTTCTCCTTATCCTCCACAGCTGAGGAAACTCTGGAACTGGGGCAGGAGCTGGCATCAGACAGAACCTCAGGTGCTACTGGGCTTCCACGCTGAGTTACTGTGGGGGGTCAGTTCGCCTGTCTGTCTTTCAGCTCCTGTCTCAGTGAAGTGGAGATACTTATACAGACCTTGGGGTATTGTGAAAAACAAAATCTTAAGTTCTGGCAAGTAGCAGATATTTAATAAATGGCAGCTATCATTATTTTTATTTCAGGTAGTATGAGGTCACATCATTGGTGTTTGTAAGGTAAAGTGCAGAGTCCGACTGACTTGTAGTTGAGTCCTTCAGCCAGGAAGTGTGCCACATAGCCCTACATTATACCCAAGAGGGGAACTGACTGAGTCCCCTCCCCCTACTTCTTCAATTTAATTGTGTTTTTCTCTTGCGTAGTTGTTGATCCACTATTTTCAAATCAGTACTAAGTACATGGAATGCTTCTTTTTCCCCTCTTGAGATACTTGACTTAGGAGAATGTTCTCCATATCCCTTCAGGTAAAAACTGAAGAAGCAAAGTCTCCATCTTTTTTATGGCTGAATAGTATTCCATGGCATACATATACCATAGTTTATTAATCTAGTGATGTGTTGATGGGCATTGGGTTCGTTCTGTATGTTGGTGATTGTGAACAGAAATGCTATAAACATTCTAGTGCAAACGTCCTTATGGAAACATGATTTATTTTCTTCTTGGTCGATACTAAGTAATGGGATTGCAGGATGAAATGGAAGGCCTACTTTTAGTTCTAATGATAGATACTGTGAAGCCAAGTCTTTCCATTCTGCCCTGTCTTTCCCCCAGGAACTCTTCTCGCAACTATTGATTCTACTATTTATCTGGTCATTCATTGACAACACAGTAGTTTGTCTCACTTCTTATTTTTTCTTTTTTGTTGCTTGGGAACAAATATTGGAATCTTGTGGCCACTTAGCTTTCTGAACACACGTCGTATCCTCCTCACTGCTTTGGGGTTTCCTTGAGGGATGACCTGCACAGATATTGCTAACCTGACCACAGTTTAATGAGCAATTCCTCCATGCTGAGAGCGTGGTGTGGGGTGTGTGTGCACATTTCACCACTTCCTGGGCTTTTCATTGTCGTACGCCCAGCTGGTGCAGCTGAGGGCTTTGAGGCTATAGCTCTCTTGTGAGTGTTTACTTTTTGCATTTTTAGCCTTTGGGTGCTGGGCTCCTCCACCTAGCTTTGAACTTTCCTGGCTACCTCATTGACCACTCGTGAGGTTTATACCAGTTTGTGAGTCCAGAGCTGGGTCAGAGCAGATAAGGGTTCATTCTTAGAACCAGCATGGTGATCACGGTGGCTCTTCTCCTCCTCTTTTTCTTCTCAGTGAAAACATGTGCCTTGCAATTGTGTTCCAAGAAATATCTCAACGGTCCTGTGGTCTGAACATCTCCTTATTTGAGATAAGTCCTGATTTGACAGCTCTAAGGAAGGGAAAAGGTACAGTGGAGAGGAATTTCTCATCAGCAGGAAGATTTCCCAAGCAATGACCTCCAGTAGCAACAGCTTGGAAACTGAGCTGCCTTGGTGCAGACGAAGATCAAGTTCACTCCCAGGGAGTGGAGGGCCTGACAGCACTGCCCAGGATCCTCTTTCATCCCAGGCATGGACTTTCTGAGAGGTGCAGGGGCTAGTGGAGAATGGTGCTGGAGCCAAAGATGTCAGCACTCTGGGGCCTCAGCAATGGGTTGGTGGCCACTACTGTGGCTGGTGGAGCACATGTGTCCTGGAAAAAAGTCCAGAGTCCAAGCTCCTGGTCTTGCTTGCCAGCTCCTCACTGTATGATCCTGAGAACATCATTTAATCTCTTTGTACCTCAGTTTCCTGCCTAGAAAATACCAAGTTTGTCATATCAGTGATTTTCAATTTTGTTAAAAAATCATCAGAATGCTTTTAGCTTTTTTTCCAAGAAGAACTGTATGTATCTGTTTATAAAACAGATAAAAAAAGCAGCTCTGAGTTTGGGCCACCAGGGGCCCAACTGTCTCCTGTCACTCCCTGTTGAAATACTTGTTCCCTGGGGGGCCAAGCTGGCTTCCCCAGAGCAGTGTGAGCCCCCAGCCTAGTTATCCTCAGCTCTCTGCTCGGGCTGATTCTGCCCATGTCAGTGATTAGGACAGAGCAATGCTGGCGGGGTGGGGGGAAAGTAAGGTCCGAATATTTAACCATATGACCCAATCCCAGGCCAAGCACAGAGGACAAAAGTCAGTGCACATTGATTGAATATCAGTCCCACTTTTATATGTGAATCAGTTGTGAAATGTTTTCAAAATACATGGTCGGGGGTCCATCCAGGATCCCTTGAATCAAAATTTGGGGCTAATAGCTTGAAAAATATCCTAGGAAATAGGTAAATACACCTCCTATCCCAACAAAAAAACAACACCCCAAACCAAAACACTAAAACCTTGATTCTGAAGCTTTGGTTTGGTGGACGGTCTCCAGGAGGCGTGGACGGCATGAAGAGGGACTTGGTTAACTTTGGGCACAGTAAGGGCAAGAATAACACCAATATTATGGTGCAGTGTTTACTCTGGGACACGTTCCATGCTTACCATGCCATGAAATAGGTGGATTTTAGTTTCCTGGTGCTATTTTAACAAATGTACACAAACCTTATAGCTGAAGAAAACCCCAGAAATTTATTCTCTCCCAGTTCTGGAGGCCAGAGTGCAGAGTGGAGCTGTTGGCAGGGCTGTCCTCACGCTGAAGGCTCTCGGTGGCAATTTGTCTTTGCCTCCTTCTGCTCCTTGGCCTGTGCTGTACCATTTCCATCTCCACCTTTATCTTCACATAGAATTTCCTTGTCTCCCTCTGTCTCTGTTCCTAGTGTCTCTTATAGGATTTGGGGACCACCTGGGTAATCCAGGACGATCTGTCATCAAGAGCCTTCACATAACTATTTCTGCAAAGACCCCTTTTTCCAAATAAGCTCACAGTCACAGCTTCTGAAGGTTAGATGTAGACACGTCTTTGGGAGGGGTTCCTTTAACCCTCTGCAAGGTGTTACTGACCCCCAGTGTAGAAATAAGAAAGCTTGGGTTCAATGCATGGGGGTAAGTTGTTGGTGGCCACGTGGCTGGTGGGAGGCAGGGCTCGGGCAGGACTCACCCTTCGGCCTGCGCTGTGCTCTGCCTGCTGCAGAGAGTGGGTGGACCTGGCAGAGGGGGGACAGTCACTGGGGCCAGCTCGCAGGACAGCACCTCGCCTACAGAGGATGTGCGGTGTCTACTATTGACTTGGGCTCTAAGGAGGGTTGTTGAGTTAATCTACCTGCCTCTGTATCTTTAATAACATGTAGGAAATGTCAGACAAATGGAATTAAATGCCTACAGGAAGATACTGTGCTCATATGCCCGTGTTCCTTCATAGTGTCCGTAGCTTATGGTTAGTAACAGTGCATCGAGGCTATGGATAAGGGCTCTGTGAGAAAGCACAGCTCTCTCTCAGGGACCAGGTTGCTGCCTCCCCTTTTGTCCTTGCCGCAGGCTACTGGAGGGACATCAGATCGGCCACCCTGCCTCAATTTCCTGGCATATGTAGTGGGGCTTAGCCTACTCTTCCTATGGATCTCACAGGGTGTTTTCATGCTTTGGTGATTTAGAGGGACCCTGTCTGAAGGTAGGGGGAAGTAAAAGATAGAATTTCCAAGCCCCTCCCAGCCCTAGGGTTTTGGGAAAAAAATTAATCACATTTTACACCACCAGATGTAAGCACATATTGTAACTGCGAGGGCAACATGAAACAGAGGACAATCATGCTCTTTTACTTAGATTAGAGCAAGAAACATTTTGCTTAAACTTCAATTAGAATGATGGAAGTTAGACAAGAATCCCTTTGTGATGCCAGGGGACGTATTTCATGGGAATGGGGTCTGAGAGAGACTTCTCAGAGGGGAGTTTGGGAAGTAAGGACGATGGGGTGCAGAGGGCAGGAATAAAGGCTGATGAAACATCTTGACCTAAAGAAGACTTTTCAAACTGCTAAAGCCATAAAACCTTGCAGTGGGTGACTTGGAAATACGACAGGGCCTTGCAATCAACAAAACCAGAGGCCAGATCCGTAACTGTTGTTTATTATCTGAAGGTCACCCTGCCTCCTATTTATCCAACTTGTGCAGAGTCCGGGATTGGGAGTCAGAGACATCTGTGTTAAGTTTGCCCATTGTCATTCACCAGTTGCTGACCTCATGTAGGGTATTTAACCTTCCTGAGCCCCAGGCTCGTTGGCTGTAACAGGGATAACAGCTCCTCTCTCTTAGGGTTGTGTATAAGAATTAGAAGAGTCAGGTGTATAAAGCACTTGGCACAAAACAAGCATTTAGAAGCTCTTCTATACACGCACACAACCCTGTCATCCTGGCTCATGTCACCTGAACAGTTTGGAAAAACTCTGAGTCAGGGCAGGAGAGTCTCCACTGTTAAATGCAAATGCGGTCAATGTTTTAAAATGGGGGCAAAGTGAGATTGAAACCTGATGTTTTTTGCTCACACAACTTTAAGTTGAGGCCGGGCTCTGTGGAACACCAGGAAGTCCTTTTCTGTGACCGTGGGTCTCAGGCTGGGTGTCAGAATGCCCCTGCCCCCCGACTTCCTTCTGTTGATCTGGCCACAGACAAGCCAGATCCCGTCATCTGAAACACCACTCAGGAGGCAGGAATTTGCAATCCGTTCCAAGCTGGAAGTGACTTTCATGTGATGGGGCTGCCCTGCTCGGTGACTCTGTAACTAATGTTCCCTGACCTGGCAGCTTTCCAAATTCCTAGGATGTGATCAATTGACTAAACCACTTCAGGTCAGGTTTGGGAGAAGGCTGCGTCTGGAATTTGGTGTGAGTGCTCCCAGCATGTGGAAAGTGTAGTTTTTTTTTTTTTTTAAATGTTTTCTCTACTTTTTTCAACATGCAAAGAAACCCTCAAAGTAGAAAAAAGTTAAATTTAAGACAAAAATCGGAGCTGGAATTCATTGCCATTACAAGTGGCAAACAAACTTTCAGTTTATCTTCATGGAACTGAAATAAACAGAACAGAACAGAATTACCTTCCACACGGTGATAGGAAGACGTGTGGAACATTCATCACTCTAACGGGGGTCTCTTATAAAGGAGGTTGCTGGGTGAATCCAGACACTGGCTTCTAGCATTAGCTGTCCACCTAACTCACTGTGAAACTTAGAGCAAGCTGCCTAACTTTTTGGAAAGTCAATTTTCTTATTTTTAAAACTAAGCCCAGTTTACAATTCTCTAATGTCATTTAGAGCGCTAGAAAAATTCGCCACTGCTAGATCCCTAACAGACTTCATAAGGATCTCCTATGTTCAGGCAAGGCTTCATTATTTCAGTTGCTGTTTAGAATCTATTGAGCTTGGCAAGGCTGGTGGCATCAACCCAACATACAGATTAGGAAACAGAGGCTCAGATAAATTCAGTGATGTCATCGTGACTTTTTGGCTCATAAATGGAGGAGGTGAGAATGCAGCCCAGATTTCCTGAGCTCTAGTCTGTAGTTCTTTCCAATCTGGACACATACGGTTGTAAGAAACCATGTCTGCTCCCCGTTGGAGACAAAATCTTACTCAACTCGGTTCTTTTGAATCGTGATCTGGCCTTGGGCTGCTCTTCAGGGGTTGTCAAATGGAATTCAGTTTATAATAAAATGTGTTACATGTTGAAAATGCAGATTTCCAAAGGGGGATCTTATCACATGGGTATGGTAGAATAATGGGTGTGGAGCTCAGGCTTGAGATCACGCAGACCTGGGAGGGCTTCTTGGTTCCGCCACGGACTGGCTACTCATTTATTTTTGTTTTCACATCTATAATATCTAATGTTTAGGATACTCCAAACATGATTCTTTCACTCTATTCTGAATCATTTGTATGTGGAAATTCTCCATTCATTACAAACAATGTCACATGGGATCGTTGATTGATAGATGATTGTAATATATTGAGAGGTGAACTAAATGATACAAAATAGCACGTTTTCTGTGAACTTATTTTTGATTAAAAATGCAAAATAAGGGATAAAGGGAAGTGAGGAAAATGATCACAGATGAGGTTACAGTGATGGGGCTCCAGGAGCTTTGTACTTTCTTCTATTTTTTAGCTTTTCTGCTTTTACTTAGATATCTCAATTGACCATATATTAATGGTAATCAGTTTTAAAAGGTTCTTTCTGTCAAAGGCATAAAGTTGATGATTCTGTGTGACTGGAAAAAGAAAAATTGGGTAACTTGATAACCAGCTTTCTCTCAGGTGGTTGTTAAATAGACTGATTCCAAAATATTTTCCAAACAGACACAACTCATGTCTTCAGGAATAAATGCTAATTAGCCCTCTTTTTTGTTCAATTAATACAACCCAGTTCCACTGGGTCAGTGGAATTGAGGATGTTGCTGCCAAGGGCAGTTGGGTCCTGGGCTTCACATCTGCTGCCTGCCCCTGCCAGACAGTTGGGTGCTGGGCAAACAGCACGATGACACTCACCTGCGGAAATGGACATGGAGCTTGGAGTTGGTCTGCAGTCATGGAGTGGGGTGGTACAGAGAGCTGGCGGGCTGTGCCATGGTCCCCCTCTAACAGGTGGGCCAGCCAATCAAGGAGGATCCAGAGCAAAGCAGAAATAATGTCTGTTGCTCTTAGTAATGAGTGATGGTGCCCAGCTGTCGGATAAGCCCTCGGGCAGGATGCTGTCACAACTTGGCGAGAACCCCCAGTTCCTGGGCTCAGGTCTTACAAACAGGGAGGATTCTGATGGGAGTTTCCTGCAAGCTCAGTAGCGAGGCTGGAAAAAGGCGGAATTACAGACAGAGGCGCCAGCTGAATACAACTACCCCCTGCTCAAAGGTGTGTTTTTGGCACATTTCTCTCAGTCTCACCAAAAGCAGAGAGGGGTACCTTTCTTTGCCATCAGTAAGCAATGGTTCCCCCAAATTGGAAGAAGAGATAACTTTGTTTCATACATGGATATACATTTTTAATTTAATTTGTGGATTTCAGTGTATTTCTTATGGTTGTTTTTTGTTTTGTAGCAAGGGATACGGGATACTTTTCCTGTTTCTGAAAGTGACAGTGTTTTTTTTTTTCTTTAAAATACATTGATTTAAATAACATAAAAAGTGTGGAAATGTCAAAAATCTTTAAAGGATGAGGCAAACAACCGAAGTTTGGCAACACTCTTCTTCACTGGCCTGAGGGTGGAATGACTTGAGACTCTGTCATCTGACTTACTGATGAGGGGAACACAAGTCTGTGATCCCCAAACCTTCTGAACGCTGCCAGACCTGTGTAAATGTTGGAATTGCCTGGCGGTGGGGCAGCTTCAAAAACTGCGGACAACGCCTGCTTTCTAACTCAGAGCTTCACAACCGAATGTTAATAGGCCAGGGGTGTGGCCTGGGCTTTGACGTTTGTGAAAGGTTCTCAGGTGATCCTAATGTCAGGCCTACTGGGAAACCTGCTCCCTGCTAATTCACGGATGTTTCTGAGGCTTAGTTTCCTTATCTATGATACGAGGGTGTTGAGCGTCCACTAAACAGAATCGTCTCGTTCTCCATGTTCTTACAAAAAGAAAAAAAGCAAATGCGCTTGCAGGAATGGGGTGTCTGGACAGTGTGAGACTCTGGGTTCTAAGGGAGAAGGAAACGCGAATGCCGCCGAAACTGAGGCTGCTGGTGCAAAATAGGGAAGGGGGCTCAGAAAACCGGGAGACAAGGGCGTCTGGGGGAGACCCCTTCCTCCAAGCCAGCTTCGCTGATAGTTCATGTTGTCGAACAGAATCGGTGTGGGCTAGAGGCGTGACCTCACAGAACCCCTTTTCCCTCTCTGGGTCTCAGTTTCCCCATCTGGGGAGCAGGGAGTGGACTAGTTGTCAAATCCTCTGTGCTGCCAAGGCTTCTTCCCACCGCCAGGCCTCTGTCGGCTTTTTGCCAGCGGGTCTTCAGCGTGTCGCTAGATGGCAGTAGAGACTTTGGAATCGGGGCGCTCTGGTGGCTGGGCCGCCTCATCTCACCCTCCCACCTGGGCGTTGCTGGGAATGCAGCCCTGGAAGGATTTTCTGCTGCAGAGCTGACAGCTGCTGCCTGAATTTACTCCTCTGTGAGCCACAAAGGGGCAAAATTTAAAGGAACAGTGCTTCACAGGAGTTCACAGTTCAAGTAGGGCAGGGCGCGATGGGACCACGCTGGTGCCCGGAGGAGCCCAGTTACTAACTGCCCCTTCCTTGGGGTCAGTCCTCACCTGCGTTTGATGTTCCGCACATGTTCTGTAAAGATGGATGAGAACAGCAGGCTCCGAGTGTGGAATAGGAATTTAGGGTGAG
Organism: Galagoides demidoff; assembly: GCA_963574575.1. NCBI lineage: Eukaryota > Metazoa > Chordata > Mammalia > Primates > Galagidae > Galagoides > Galagoides demidoff. The sequence continues at coordinate 47,065 of CAUYQV010127265.1, forward strand.
AAAGCAACTTGGGGCATCTTTAAGGCAAAACCAATTTCTGGGAGAGATTTGTGTATATTCGCATATTACTTTTTTTTTTTTTTTTGGGACGGAGCCTCAAGCTATCCCCCTGGGTAGAGTACCATGGCATCACAGCTCACAGCAACCTCCAACTCCTGGGCTCAAGGGAGTCTCCTGCCTCAGCCTCCCAAGTAGCTGGGACCACAGGCGCCCGCCACAACGCCCGGC
>CAUYQV010127271.1:0-31072 GCA_963574575.1 Galagoides demidoff
TATTTGGTCCCAAAAGGTTATTGCCTAATGCCCACCAATCCCGGAATGTTAACCCACAGATAAACAAGCTGTGGTATATGTATACCATGGAATACTATTCAGCCATTAAAAAGATGGAGACTTTACATCTTTTGTATTAACCTGGATGGAGTTAAAACTCATTCTTCTTAGTAAAGTATCACAAGAAAGGAGAAGCAAGTATCCAAAGTATTCAATACTAATATGAAGCCAGTAGATAATTTAATACATGCCCACATAAAAGACAAACTCAAATCAATTCAAGATAGGGGAGGGGGGAACAAGGGAGGAGAGAGAAGGAGGGAGGGGACTGGGTGTGTGTGGTCCCACACATCTTGGGGGCGGGACACAATTATAAGAGGGACTTTACGTAACAAATGCAAACATTGTAACAGATTTCTTTGTACCCTCAAATTAACCCAGAAGAAAAAAGGCTACTGCTAGAACCATCCAAATCTCTAAATTGGAAAAGACAGCCTCAAATAAGGTGGGGTCTACACACCTTTTTCTTCAGAAAATAATGGCAATGCAGTCAAGCCCTTTGGTCATTTTGATAGTAACTTTACCTCCACACTTAGTAAAGGTGCTGCAAGTACCGTGGCCACCTCTGGCAAGAGGAAATTTTAAGGCATGCAGAATCATAGGATGTCAGGCTGGCAGAGACCTAATGCCACACCTCTCAGCTTGCAGGTGAAAAAAAAAGAGAGAGATCCACAGAGGCTTCCCACAGCCACCTAAGACCAACCATCTAAATTTCCGATTTGGCTTCTCTTGATATTTCTGCCCATGTTCTCATGCCAGAGCCCAGTCCTTTGCAAGCAGCCTAGTAGCTGCTTTGGTAGATTTCCTTTTGAATTTCAACTCTCTTACCCAAAAGCCCCTGGGAGCCTCCTGCTTCCTCTCATTTCTTGTGTCTTTAAAGAAAACTCTCCTCGCCTGAGCTCCCTCCCCTTAGATTTGGTCCTTCGTAGCTGGGTCTCCCTCTCTCCCTCCCTCCTTTTCTTCCTTCCTTCTTTCCTTCCTCTCTTTCCCTCCTCCCACCCAGAAATCATTCTCTTCCTTATTCTTGGGAGGTGGGGGGAACAGGAACCTCTGGAGGCTTCCAACTCAGGTGCCACCAACCCGCCATGGCCTGGTCAGCACAAGGGATGGGTGGGTGGGTTCTCTGACTGTACTGCAGTGCTTCTAACTGCAGCTTCCCCCCTCTCTCAGGGTTGCTGGAGATTATTAGATAATTTTCAAATTTGAAAAGTGCCTTAAGCTCCTCAGAGGAAAGGTGGTATATGAGTGTAATAACAATAACAATCCTATCTGTCAGAGCCATTGAGAAAATGAATCTTGTTATCCTCAGGAACCAGCCCTAGGAACCTCAGCAAGAAACATGAAAATAAAGCGTGGAGCACAGTCTCCTGACCAATCAGGGGAGGGAAAAGTGCTGCCCAAGGGCCTGGGTTGCATTCAAGCCTCCCCTACTCCCCTCCACCCCCACCAGCCTGGTGCTGGAAGGAAGGGGCTCTCAGAAAGTCACCCAAATTGCCTCTGACGCTTCACCAATTAAAATGACTTTAGGACAAGTTGAAATCAACTTAGGGAGAGAAGCATTCTGATTTCTGAAACTCTCCGAAGGCAGCAGGGAAGGCAAGTGTCTGAGCAGGTTGTCACTCACTCAGGAGTAATGATGGGAAAATCCATCACGGTAACGTGATTGAGTTTGGTGAATTAGTAAGGATGTTTACACTGTGCGCTGGAAGTCGGAATGAAGCTGGCTGGGGGTTTTGACATGTGTGGCAGCTTCACTCCTAATGAGGTTCTCGGACTCAACACTCACCCTTGCTAGACTCAGTATTACCAACTCCAAGTCATGCTGTGTCTCTCTCTTCAGGTCATGGCTAAGGGCTGGGGAGTTCTGCAGGGAGGCAGGACTGGATTTAAGTTCTGACTCTGTCACCACCAGCCCTGTGACAGTGGACAAAGCACTGTGCTTCTTCAAGTCTCAGTTTCTCCATGTATAAAGTCTGCATGTTAACAACACACTTCATAATCTGTCTGTTGTAAGGGAAAAAATTAGATGAGCTATATTTTTATTTTTTTATTTTATTATTATTATTATTTTTTTTTTTTTGGAGACAGAGCCTCAAGCTGTCACCCTGGGTAGAGTGCTATGGCACCACAGCTCGCAGTAACCTCCAACTCCTGGGCTCAAGCGATTCTCCTTCCTCTGCCTCCCAAGTAGCTGAGACTATAGGTGCCTGCCACAACACCCAGCTATTTTTTGGTTGCAGCCGTCTTTGTTGTTTGGCGGGCCGGGGCTGGATTCGAACCTGTCAGCTCAGTTGTATATAGCTGGTACCTTAGCTGGTTGAGCCACAGGCACTGAGCCTATATATTTACCTCCAGAGGTTAGCTAGCATAGTCATTGAAAGAAAGGAAAGTCAAGTTTATCTCCTCTCCCCTGGGATACCCATTTCCCTTATGAGTCAAGAGGAGATAAGGAAAGTAGGGACCTGTGGAAGAACATAACCACAATTCAGGACATTTTTTTGCAGTTTTTGGCCAGGGCTGGGTTTGAACCCACCAATTCCAGCATATGGGGCTGGTGCCCTACTCCTCTGAGCCACAGGTGCTGCCTAGGACTTTTATTTTGAGACAGAGTCTCAAGCGGTCACCCTGGGTAGAATGCCTTGGTGTCACAGCTCACAGCAACCTCAAACTCTTGGCCTTGACCGATTCTCTTGCCTCAGCCTCCCAAGTAGCTGGGACTATAGGCGCCTGCCATAATGCCTCGCTATTTTTTGGTTGTAGTTGTCATCGTTGTTTGGCAGGCCTGGGCTGGCTTCAAACGTGCCAGCTCCAGTGTATATGGCTGGCGCCCTAGCCACTGAGCTATAGGTGCCGAGCCCACAATTCAGGTCTTGACAATGCTTCTTCCTGGCTGTGTGATCTCAAACAAGTCACTTAACTTCTCTGAGCCTTGGTTTCCTCATCTGTGAAATGAGATAAGCATCCAACTTCTCTGTGGGTATCTGAACAGAACTTATAAACATTATAAATAGACATTTGTTAGTATACAAGGAGATAAGTGGCCTCTGGGAGGAAGTCTAGGGAGGCTGAAGGAGAACAAGCTTCTTTTCCTGATGACTATGGCTGCCTGATGAAGGAAGAGAATTCAACTGACAGAGAAGATTATAAAACTTAGAGTGGCCTGAAAAGTGGCTCATGCCTTTAATCCTACCACTCTAGGAGGCCAAGGCAAGTAGATCACTTGAGCTCAGGAGTTTAAGACAAGCTTGAGCAAAAGCAAGATCTCATCTCTACTAAAAATAGAAAAAAACAAAAGAACAAAAAAACAGACTCGGTGCCTGTGGCTCAATCGGCTAAGGCGCCAGCCACGTACACCCAAGGTGGCGGGTTCAAATCCCCAGCCTGGGCCCACCAAACAACAATGATGACTGCAACCAAAAAATGGCCCGGCATTGTGGCGGGCGCCTGTGGTCCCAGCTACTTGGGAGGCGGAGGCAGGAGACTCGCTTGAACCCAGGAGTTGGAGGCTGCTATGAGCTGTGATGCCATGGCACTCTACCCAGGGGGATAGCTTGAGGCTCCGTCTCAAAAAAAAAAAAAAAAGAACAAAACCACAGAAACCTAGCCAGAGGTCATGGCAGGTGCCTGTAATCCCAGCTACTCCAGAAGAAACTGAGGCAAGAGGACCACTTAAGCCCAAGAATTTGAGGTCACTGTGAGCTATGATGATGTCATGCCATGGCACTCTATTCAGGGCAACAAAGTGAGACTCTATCTCAAAAACAAACAAACAAACAAACAACCTAAGGTAAAGAGTCAGGAGTGGGATGGGCTTCTGGAATTTATCAACTAGGCTTGCTGGGAACTCAGTGGAGGAAATTATAGAGGGCTGCAGTATGAAAGACCAAAGTTAGATTAGAAATGGACTTCCAGACAATCAGGCAACAACAAACCTACTTCTTTTTTTTTTTTTTTTGAGACAGAGCCTCAAGCAATCCCCCTGGGCAGAGTGCCATGGCATCACAGCTCACAGCAACCTCCAACTCCTGGGCTCAAGCGAGTCTCCCGCCTCTACCTCCCAAGCAGCTGGGACCACAGGCGCCCACCACAACGCCCGGCCATCCCTTGGTTGCAGCCATCATTGTTGTTTGGTGGGCCCGGGCTGGGGACTCGAACCCGCCACCTTAGGTGTACGTGGCTGGCGCCCCAGCCGATTGAGCCATAGGCGCGGAGCCACAAACCTACTTCTTCCTGGGGTCTTTTGGCTATGCCAGAGCAAAACCTCCCCAAGAAGGAAGATTCAGCCTGACTGTGCTAGAAGGAAGACGGAGGATGGACAAAGCCATCTGAAGATGCTTCCTCGGGGCCAGAGAAGCAGGCTGTAGTGGTACAGCAGTCCCTCCCCTAGCCTTTCTTTGAGACTCATCCCCTGGAGGCCTTGTCAGAACCTACAGTGATCCTAAAGGGAAGTCTCTGGGTCTGATCCAGAACAGGGGTCATGTCCTCGCAGATACCCCCAGGTCAGCCCCAGGCCACAACTCCATTATTTAAGGGTTTCATAAAAGAGCCAACCTCTGTGGCTGGAAGAATGGCCGGGATCCTGACTCTTCCTGCACAGGAAATGGAGCAGCTCAGCCCAAGCCCTGGCTTGACCTGCTGAGGACTCACCAGCCCCTACAGCTGTCTCCCAGACTGAGAAGCTCCCCTCCGGTAGCTGTGGCTGAGATAATGGCACCTGGGCCCAGACTGGGTCGCTATCCTCTACACTGAGCCAAGACCCACCCAAGCCTACACCAACTGCTTGTGGACTCTGCAGTGCTTTTATTGTAATTTCCTCTTTGTTGCGGTTAATAGTATTAGTTTGTTAATTACTGTATATTTTAAAAGTAAGAGGGAAGGGAATTCCCACTGGAGACTTGTTCTTGGCTGAAACAATGGGATGTGAGGGAAGGGAGAGTGTTCATGGGGTAATGAGCTTGCTCTGCAGGATTCTGTTCCTCTACACAGTGCCTGGGGCCAGAGCGAGGCTTCCAGGGTCGGGGGCGGGGCCTTTCCGAGACCCTCCCTTTGGGTGGGGTCCTTCTCAACACCACGCCTCTCAGCCACAGAGCTCCGCCTGAACCCCGACCTGCAACTAGCACCGTTATCAGGATATGGCAACCGGCTTCGGGACGCGGCTGCTGGGAACCCTGGGCCTGAGGAAGCCAGATGAGTGTGAAATAAGACACTGAGGAAGTTGGTCTGGGACAAGGGGTAATTGATTTAGTAGTATGGATAAAATTTGTAGCCACCAAGTACAATTTTTTTTTTTTTTTGAGACAGAGTTTCACTTCGTCGCCCCCAGTACAGTGCCTGGCGTCACAGCTCACAGCAACCTGAAACTCTTGGGCTTTTGCGATTCTCTTGCCTCAGCCTCCTAAGCAGCTGGAACTACAGGCGCCCTCCACAACGCCCAGCTACTTTTTGGTTGTGGTTGTCATTGTTGTTTGGCAGGCCGGGACTTTATTCGAACCCTCCAGCTCTGCTGTATGTGACTGGCACCCTAGCCGCTAAGCTGTAGCCGCCAAACCAGGATGGAATTTTTATTAGAAAAGAGCTGGAATTCGGGAAGAGGCTTCTACATTAAATTCAGCAGGAGACTGCTCTGGAGGGAGAATGGGGGTGGGAGGCACAGGTCATTATGGTTGTGCACAAAGAGATCTGGCTGAAGAGACAAGCAGGGCCTGACATTCGCCCTTGCATTGCTTGCCAAGCTGTGGGCCAGGGCAGCTTAGAGGAAGATACCTTCTAGAAACTCACTAGCTGAAAGGGTTTGGTATGTGCTCACTGTGCCCTGTGCCTCAGGCACCCCCATTCTTCCCACTCAGAGTCATAAGGGACCCAGGAGGAGCTCAAAGTGGTGGATGTAGAAGAGCAGATAAGGAGGGAGAGAGGGAGGGAGACTTAAAGACAGAGAAGAATGGAGGACTGAGAAGTTCATACAATCTAAAGAAGCTGATTAAAATCCTGGAACAAAATGTGATGGAAAGACTTTCTATCTTCCTATTGAGACATTTAACCTAAAAGAAATGAGTTAAATAATTTATACAGAGAACGAGTGAAATTTGCTTTGATCAAATTAAAAAATATGACTCTGGAAATAAAGTGTCCGCCGCGTCCTTTCTAGACGGCAGAAAGAGCTGCGGAGAAACAAAATGACAAAGACATAAAAATAACTAACCCTAACCCAGCGAATATTAGTACCATATTTTTTGGGAGATTACACGGCGTCACTGTAGGCCAAGCAGAGAAATCCTCTCTAAAGTACCAACAGGAGAGGTTTTGCTCATTGAGGAAGCCCCATAAAAACAAACAAACAAAAAAAAATGAAATTTTCCTTTACAAAAAAAAAAAAAAAAGAAAGAAAGAAAAGAAAAAAACTGATCTGACTTCACTCAAGGGATGGCCTACAAGCCACAAGGGATGGAGTTAAATTTCGCATTTGTGCATTTCAAAAAAAGAAGAAAACTGCTCATGCCCTCCCCAATTCTGTTTTTTAAAGACTATTCCTCTCCCATTTACCCTGCACACACAGTCTCTTTCATCTGCTCTTAAGAAACATCACAGAAAAGCTCCAAGATACAAGGCAAGTTGTAAGCATAAACACCATTGACTCAACCTCTCTCAGCCTCAGTTTGCCAGTCTTAAAGGAGCTAACACCCACTGCACAGGGTTGTAATAAGGATTAAAAGAAACAATAGTGGGTGGCACTTGTGGCTCAGTGGGTAGGGTGCTGGCCCCATATACAAAAGGTGGCAGGTTTGAACCCAGCCCTGGCCAAACTGCAACAAAAAAATAGCCGGGTGTTGTGGTAGGTACCTGTGGTCCCAGCTACTTGGGAGGCTTAGGCAAGAGAATCGCCTAAGCTCAAGAGCTGGAGTTTGCTGTGAGCTGTGATGCCACAGCACTCTACCCAGGGCAACAAAGTGAGACTGTCTCTTTAAAAAAAAAAGGGGGGGGGAGTAATAGAGTTCTACAGGTGGAATATTCATCTTAGAGACCATCTCTTTCTGTTTGATCTGAAGAAATGTCCACCAAGTACAAACCTAGATGCCAGAGATCCCTTACTTCATCTATACCTTCACCTGGAAAGCCCATGGTGGGATACCACTAGTCCAATCCTGGACAAAAAGTTTAGCTTGAAGAACACCAGTTCCTCTGACTTTTGACACTCTTAGTTCAAAACAACAAGGAAGAACATCCAGAGATTAAAAATAAGAGCTTCAGAGTCACACAGTACCAGGTTCAAAATCTGACTTCACCATCACTTAGCTGTGCAACCATGGCCAAGTTCACTTAATCACTCCAAGTGTGTCTCTTCATCTGCTAAATGGGAATAATAAAGCAGCAGATCTTTAGGATTGTGTGAGATAAGGGATGCAAATAGTGTCTGGCACATAGTAAATTCAATAAATGACAACAGATAATATTTTTGCAATGACCTTGGGATAGACATTCAAGGTCAATATGAATTTTCTTCCCAAACTCTCAGTTATTGTTTCTGATGCCCAGATGGGAGGAATATCTAGCTGACCTCTGTTTTGGCTATACCATGTGAAGAACTGTAGTCAGCATTGGGGCTACCTCTACTGATGTACTCCAGTGGCACAGAGCAGAAGAACCAGGATAAGCAGTGACTCAAACCCACTAACACATGAGGCCTGGAAGGAGGATTGGGAATGTTCTGCTGGTGATACTGGAGGCATCAGGGAGCTGGAACAGCACCCTCCAGATTCCCAGATGCCAGTCATTTGCCAGAGAGTCTGAAAGTGAATATGGGCTCCTACTGAAGAAGCTCTTGAATAATAGTAGCTTGCAGTAATGTAAGAGGCTGTCTCCAGAGGTAGTGAATTCCTTGTCCCTGGGGATGTGTAAACAGAGCCTGGGGGTAATACAGAGGGGCTTTGAACATGCATTGAGAACTACAGTAGACACTCCCTGGGCAGCTGTCAGAATAAGAAGGTTCAGAACCTGCTCAACTGCTTGGTCTTGGGTGTTCTGCTCCCCCTTCTTTCCTGGGCTCCTCCTTCTTTTCCTTCTCTGTGGAATTATCTTTCCTTCTCTCCACCACATCCCTCTGAGGACCCCTGAAAAAGCAAAGAGCATATGGAGATAGAGTCTGTGCATATTGCAGGTTTGTTTGGTTGAATGGTGTGAAGACAGAGGAAAGGCAGGTGATGCCTGTGCATGCTAGGGAAAGAGAAAGAGCGTGACAGGGAAAGAGAGGTAGAAAGATGCAAAGAGAGGAAGAAGCAAGATAGAAAGGAACAGATGCGCAAAAAGAGAAAAATGCTTAGCAAGAAAAATAAAAAGGAGGGCCAGAGGAGATTCGGAGGGTGGGGGGAGGCAGAACAGGGAGCGGTGGCAGCCCCACACCTGCAGCTGTTGGTGAAGCCAGGCAGTGTGGTGGGTGGGCCCAGAGCACACATGTGTGCACACGCAGGCTGGCCGCTGAGCCACCGTGTCGGTGCAAGCGTGTTAGCCCCGAGATGGGGATGAGCCGGCTTTTATCTCTTCCGGCTGCGCAGGATTTACAAGCTTTTGAAACGCAGGATTAATAAGAAGAGGCCGGTGTTTTAATCTATAATGGAACAGAAAGTATCATTATTGTTAAATAATGCACAGCCTGTCGTTTATTAAGAATTAATGGTTTATCGAGTGCTCAGGTTGCTGCAGCCGCCTCTGTCCTCCCAGGCCTGGGCTCCTAGCCACTGGCCTAGCCATACGGCCATGTCCCCTAGAGCCCAACTGGCCACAGGCAGGCTGGAGGAGCAGCAGCCGGCTGGTCAGAGGGGTTCTGAAAGGCTCTGGCTCTTCTTCAGGAGCTTGGCCTTACTCAGTGGTCAGGGGTGGAGGGAAGTAGGAGGGGGTCTGCAGTGTGGAGCCTCGTTCCTTCAGCCTGGATCCATCCACCCCTTCTGGGGAGAAAAAGAAAAAAAGTGTCCTCCCCACATGGGACTTACCTATCCTGCCTCTTTTTCTAGGTTTACAAAATCCAATTTCCACCTCTCATACTAAGTCCTCCGGAAGTGGTGATGATACAGACATAGGGAGGCAGGAGGGCCCTTCTTTCCCCTTCTCCCCTCTGGGGCCTGGAGTGAGGGATCACACATTCCCCAGGAGGAGAAATAGAAGCACCTGCAAAGACCACCTGGCCCAGAGAGAAGAGAAACATACTGAGAACTTTCTCTGTGCCGGTCATTCCACAGACTTCATCTCCTTGTAATCTGCATTATCACCTACAAGGTATTATTATCTCTATTTTATAGATGGGAAAACCAAAGCTTGGGGAAGTTAAGTCATCTGCTCAAGGCCATACCATAGATGGCAGAGCCAAATTCTATTTTATTCCAAAGCCAGGCCAGGCGTGGTGGCTCATGCCTGTAATCCTAGCACTCTGGAGGCAGAGGTGGGTGGATCACCTGAGCTCACAGGTTTGAGACCAGCCTGAGCCAAGTGAGACCTCAACTCTAAAAATAACTGGGGCGGCGGCGCCTGTGGCTCAAAGGAGTAGGGCGCCGGGCCCCATATGCTAGAGGTGGCAAGTTCAAACCCAGCCCCAACAGAAACGGCAAAAATTAAAAATAGCTGGGCGTTGTGGCAGGTGCCTGTAGTCCCAGCTACTTGGGAGGCTGAAGAAAGAGAATTGCTTGAGACTAAGAGTTTGAGGTTGCTGTGAGCTCTGACACCATGGCACTGTACCAAGGGTGACAAAGTGAGACTCTTTCTCAAAAAAAAAAAAAAAAAAAAATGGCAGCACCTGTAGCTCACTGGGTAGGGCGCCAGCCACATATATTGAGGCTGGTGAGTTCAAACCTGGCCCAGCCCTGCTAAACAACAATGACAACTGCAACAAAAAAAATAGCCAGGTGTTGTGGTGGGCACCTGTAGTCCCTGCTACTTGTGAGGCTGAGGCAAGAGAATCACTTAAGCCCAAGAGTTTGAGATTGATGTGAGCTGTGATGCCACAGCACTCTACCGAGGTTGACATAGTGAGACTCTGTCTCAAAAAAAAAGAAAAAAAATATATACATATTTTATATTACAAAGCCCTTTCTACTCTTGACTTTGGGGCACCAGCTCTGAACTCTCCTATTGTCTCAAAATGGGCAACATCAGGAGCAACATTTCAGAACAGCTCTATGGTCTCTGCATGTTTCATATGGAGTTGTGACTACAGTGATGCACCAAGCAGCAGCAAACCTAGCATCTCCACCAGCTGGAGATGACTTGGAAGACTAAGTCATGGAGCCAGTGAGTTGTGTGAGTTAGGAATGGCAAATCCAGGAGCCTGACATGCAGCTCAGCATCACAGCAAACTCCATCCTTGAGGACTGTGACAGGGAACTCCCCAACTATCAGCCTGTATGGCTTAGATCTCTTATCAGAAATACCCAGCTCCGGCTCGGCGCCTGTGGCTCAAGTGGCTAAGGCACCAGGCACATACACCTAAGGTGGTGGGTTCGAATCCAGCCTGGGCCCGCCAAACAACAATGATGGCTGCAACCAAAAAATAGCCAGGCGTTGTGGTGGGTGCCTGTGGTCCCAGCTACATGGGAGGCTGAGGCAGGAGACTAGCTTGAGCCCAGGAGTTGGAGGTTGCTATAAGCTGTGATGCCATGGGGGAACAGCTTGAGGCTCTGTCTCAAAAAAAAAAAAAAGAAATACCCAGCTCCACACACAGAGGCTGACCGTGTGTCAAACAAATGTGAGGCAAGAATCAAAGCTGTGCGACTCTGAGCAAATTACTTAACCTCTCTGAACCTCTTTCAAATAGTCATAGTTCCTGTTCAAAGGAGTGTTGCACAGACCCCGTGGTGAGCACCCAGTGTTGACTTTGGGGAGGAAAGTAACACTGGTGCTGCTGAGGTTATTTGTTCCAGCACCAGCATGCTCCCAGCAGCCAATTCCTACTCCATTCATTCATTAATTCACAGACATATGTGAGCACTGGCTTTGCAAGAAAAATACTCTTCTTGAGTACCTGGACTTTGAGAAACACACACTTCCTGAGTACCTGCACTGGCTGAGCTCGGTCCTGGGCATAAGTGGTGAGCTAGTCAGAGGCTGTGCCCAACCCCCACAAGCTCCTTCCCCCCACTTCTTTACTGCCCTCTCCTTCTTTCTCCTACCCTATCCTTTTTCATCTTCTCAATCTCAGCTCCCATCCCAATTCTCATCTCAACTTTCTACCTGCAACCCATCCCCATCTCTGTCTGGTACTTTTTACCAGCTCCTGTTCTGTCCCCACCCCAGCTTCCTCTCTATACCCAGGTCTCTACCAGCTATTTCAACTCATCCCTTCCTCCTCTTGGCCCCATTCCTATCTCTTCCCTCATTCCCCTCTTCATCTTTGTCTCCAACCCCAGCCTGCACCCCACTTGCATGTCATGTCCCCCCACCCCCACTATCTCCTTCTTGACTCCTACCCAATCTTTCACTGTCATTGCTCTCATTTACCCATCTCCAACTCTCCCCGTGCACACCCCCAGGCCAGGACTCCTCCCGTTCTGACTAGAGGGTTCCTGCGGTCTCCACAGGGGAGAGAACACTGCCTCCAGGGACCACTGTGGAAATGTGCTTTTCACGGGATGAACCCCAATCCTCCAGGGCTGGTGCAGCACCAGAACCTGGAGTGGGTAGAGTCCCCAGGTCGGCTGGAACTGGGAGGGTGCTGACTGGGCGGCAGGGAGGCTTCTTACTCCCCACCCTCATCCGCCACTCTCTTCTCTGGGCGGGCCACCACGCTGGGACCTCGGCCCACAGCCCAGCTCCTCACGCGGCTCTTGTTTTATTAACCTGCCTGTCGCTGCTCTCGCCACTGAATAGGCCTATGGGGGGGCCAGGAGGGGGGGGCCTTGGGCTTTGCCTGGAATCACCATGGAAACAGCAGCCTCGGCCAATCAGTGGACAGGCAGCACCGAGTGCAGCAGGCAGCTCGGTCTCCGAAGCTTCACACAGCCCGCAGGCCGACTCCTCCTGACAGGCCTTCCACAGCCCCTGCGGAGGGAGAGGATAAAAGGGGGGACAAGACCCTAGAGGAAGGGGTAGAGGCAGAGGAGTGGTGGAGAGTGTGAGGCCAGGGGGCTCTGAGGGTTGGACTAGAAGATGAGGAGAGACTGGGGGGAGAGGATCAGGGACTCCCAGATTGGGGATTTGGAGGGAGGACTTCAGGAGCCCGGGGCAGGGGGCAGAACTTCTCCCAGCTGCAGTTCTCCACCTCAGACAGGGCTTCTCCCCACAGCACTATTGACTTTTGGGACACAGTAATTCTTTTTGTAGAAGACCATCTTGTACATTGTAGGATGCTTAGCTGCCTCCTTGGCCTCCACGCATCAGGAGCTAGTAGCATCCCCCCAACCTCTAGCTGTGACAATCAAAAATGTCTCCAGACATTGCCAAAGGTCCCACGGTGGGGGGAGTTGCCCCCATTGAGAGCCACTAGTCTAAGCACTCACAGGTCAGTGGTCACTATTTGTGCAACTTGCTCTTGCAGAGCTGGCTTCCCGGAGGGAAAGCAGGAAGAAGAAGGAGGAAGACTAATTGGAAATGGACTGATAGAGATAGATGAGGAAGAGGAGGAGTTAGGAGTCTAAGGCAGGGTTGGGGGGGGGGGAGCCTACGGAAATAGGGCTGTGGGACAGAGCCCCAGGGGAGGTATGGGGCTGCCATTTTATGCTGCAGGGATTAAATAAAACAAAGTAAGGGTGGTGCCTGTGGCTCAGTAGGTAGGGGACCGGCCCCATATACCGAGAGTGGTGGGTTCAAACCCAGCCCTGGCCAAACTTCAACAATAACAAAAAATAGCTGGGTGTTGTGGTGGGTGCCTGTAGTCCCAGCTACTCAGGAGGCTGAGGCAAGAGAATCCCCTAAGCCCAGGAGTTGGAGGTTGCTGTGAGCTGTGATGGCACAGCACTGTACCGAGGGTGATAAAGTGAAACTCTGTCTAAAAAACAAACAAACAAACAAACAAAAAAAGTAAAGTAAGATCTCTAAAAGCCTTTCTTAGTTGAAGTTCTTACTGTGTAGATGGCCCTTCCCTGCCCCCACCTTCATCCCCCATTCCTCCAAACCAGCGGTTCTCAACCCCTGGGTCTCAACCCATAGGAGCTGTATTAAAGGGCCACGGCATTAGGAAAGTTGAGAACCACTGCTCTATACAATCCTGTCCTTCCTTTGAGGCCCAACTAGGCACCACATACCAGAAGCCCTGATTCTCTCATCATGTTGATTTTTTTTTTTTTCTCTAAGACTCCCCATCACTTTGCTAGCACTTGGAATGTTGGTTCGACTACTAACAATAGTTACTTTCATTGAGGATTTCCCCTGTTCCCGACGCACTACAATCTTTAGGCGTATTTTCTCATTTAATCCTCCTCACAACTCTATGAGCTAGATACTACTATCATTACCATTTTACAGATGAATAAACTGAGCCTCAAAGGCCAGTGCAGTGGCTCACACCTGTAATCCCTGTACTCCTGGAGGCTGAGGTGGTAGATTGCTTGAGGTCAGAAGTTCAAGACCAGCCTGACCCCCTCTCTACTAAAAGTAGAAAAAACTAGCCAGCTGTCATGGTGTATGCCTGTAGTCCCAGCTACTTGGGAGGCTGAGGCAAGATCTCTTGAGTCCAAGATTTTGAGGTTGCTGGGAGCTATGACACCAACACATTCTACCCATGGATACAGAGTGAGAGTCTGTCTGAAAAAAAAAAGCAAAGAAAGAAAGAAAAAAGGCAAATAATGGCCATTTAGAAAAAAACTGAGGCTCAAGTTAGGTAATTTGTCCAAAGTTACTCACCCAACTAGAGATAGCAAAGTGAAGATTCCATCCCAGGTTTTCATGGCTCTAGTGCATGTATTTTTAACCTCTAAGTGTCCACCTCCCCCATTAGATTCAGAATCCCTTACAATACCCAGCACAACTGGTGAGTAACAGGTCCTTGAGAGTTGTCTTGACTTGGTAGGTGGTCTCTGGAAAGGTCTAAGGGGGCAGTTAGCCATCAAATCTGAGAAGGCTGAGGCTGAATGGGCAGCTCCAGGGTATTGGGTGCCCTCTGAAGGCCCTTAGGATTTTCTGGGGCCTGGATTAGCTGGGCCAACTCTATGAAAGGCAAGTTCTGCTGAGGCTACATTTCAGCCACACTGCCTCAACTGGCCACTCTGGATCTCCTGGCTAACCTGTCCCTCAATGCCATGGATGCTGGGCCATGGGCCCCCCCTAGTGACCAAAAGGTCATGGTGGTGGTGGGTGGGAGTGAGGACACAGAGAGATATCATAGAGCCCAGTCAGCTTAGCTGCTTTGAGTCCTCAGAACTCCCACGTTCCGAGGCATCCTAGGGAGTTGGAGCCAGGGGCCTCAGGCAACTGTCATTGTAGAGCCTGGCCTTAACCTAGGCCTAGCAGACAAAGCAAATCCCCCCCTTCCTCTACACCCCCCCTTCAGCCCCCAGTAAGAGCCCTTTCCCTCATGCCCCATTTGAAATGAAGGGTCTAGTCTCATAAGGGACTTCCCTCCTAAGCCTCTCCCCCGCCCCAGAGTATGTTCCACCCCCACATCTGCCTTACATTCAGCAAGAAAGGGTTTGAGGCTGAGGGGCGTCTGCCAGGAAGGCATCTGTGATGCCCCTTCCTTCTCACGTTAGGGTTTTGATCTGGAATCCAGGAGCTGGAGTCCCAGGGGGCTCACATCAGAACTGCTCCCCCATCCTAGACACACATACACCACCCGCCTCCCCTAGGAACCTGCAACACCTCAGCTTTGAAGGCAGGGCTCCTGACAGGCTGCTGTTCCCATGGCAACCCCATCCCAGGCTGCCCTACCCGGAGCTTCCTTCCACCCCCCTTCCTCTACTCTGAACCCACATCACCTTCATTCATAGAAGAAGAACTGCTTCATATTGACTAAGTGGACACCCCTTCTCCTACTTCTCCCCCTTTCTTTCTCTCTCCCCTCATTCTATCGAGAACCGCAAACCAGTCAGAGAAATAGATAGAGAGAATAGTGGGAGTGGGCTGGACTAGGGTAGATGAAGGAGTGAGCTGGGAGAGGAAAGGAGCCAGGCTCAGTGCTTGCCCCCAACCATATTCCCAAACCTCAAGCCTCTGCTCCTCTCATTCCCATGGGTCTGTGCCCCTTCCAGCTCTATCTCTGGGAAGACCTAAGGCCCAGATATGCTCCCTGATGGGCCTAACATCCCAAGTATCCCCAAGGTCTTAGCCTCCAGGCCCAACTCTTCTCTCCAGCACCAACCAAACTGTAGCTCAGAGGCCAGATACAACGTCTGGGCCCTGGTACTCAGCCCAGGAGTACCCAGGCTGTTCCTGACCCTAACCTGGATGGCCTTCCTGCATAAGACAGTACCTTGCAGAGGTTCTTGGGGAGTGAGGCCACTCCAGTTTACAGTAGAATTATGGGAAGAGCTAGAGGGGAATCTCAGACCCCAGCCCTGGTTAAACAATGCAATTCCTCCTGCTGGGAGAAGGATTTGGGGCATTGGCAGGTGCAGTTGGAAAATCAGGAGAGGCCTGCTAGAACAGGCACCAGTCCCATCTCTTCAGGAGGCCCTGGGCAGTGGTCAACAACTTAGCTTCAGAATCAACTGGCCTGGATTTGAATTAGAATGCCCTAATTTATTCACTGTGTGATGATTTTCATGTCTGAAAAATAGACATAGTGATTATATACAGGTAACATTTATGAACTCTACATCCTTACCAGCCATAGCAAGCCTATAAGTGTGCTATCTCATTTCTTTCTTGTTAACAGACCATTGAGGTAGACAGTTTTATTGTTATGTCTGTTCTACAGAGGGGAAACTGAGGCTGAGAGATGTCAAGGTGACTTAGCTAGTGAGAATGCAGGGTGGCTTTTTTTTTTTTTTTGAGATGGGGATCCCACTATATTGCCCAGCTATTCCTTTTTTTTTTTTTTTGAGACAGAGTCTGAAGCTGTTGCCCTGGGTAGAGTGCTGTGGCATCACAGCTCACAGCAACCTTCAACTCCTGGGCTCAAGTGATTCTCCTGCCTCCACCTCCCAAGTAGCTAGGACTACAGGTGCCTGCTATAACGCCTGACTATTTTTTGGTTGTAGCCATCATTGTGTTTGGTGGGCCCGGACTGGATTTGAACCCACCTGCTCAGGTGTATGTGGCTGGTGCCTTAGCTGCTTGAGCTACAGGCACCAAGCCTGCCCAGCAGTAATTGAACTCCTGGGCTTAAGTTATCCTCAGCCTCCCAAGTAGCTGGGATTATAGCCATGGTTCCCAGGCTAACAGCAGGGCTTTTAAGCCAGGCAGTATAAAATAAAGTATGCACAGTGTCCAGCAACTGCTAAGTCTCCAATAAGTGGGGCTGTTCTTATTAGTGAGATTTTATGACTCAAGGTGGGACTCATCTCTTACTTCCATTCACTCTGTGGATGCACAGCCTTAACCAGCAAACAAGATTTTTTTTTTTTGAGATAGAGTCTCGCTATGTCACCCTCAGTAGAGTGCTATGATATCACAGCTCACAGCAACCTCTAACTCTTGGGCTTAAGAGATTGTCTTGCCTCAGCCTCCTGATTAGCTGGGACTACAGGAGCCCACCACAGCACCAGGCTATTTCTCTCTCTCTCTCTCTCTTTTTTTTTTTTTGTAGATGTCGTTGTTGCTTAGCTGGCCTGGGCCCTGGCTTGAACCTTGGTGCATGTGGCAGGCCCCTTAACCTCTGCTATGAGTGCCAAACCAGCAAACAAGATTGTGAACCTACTAAGCAAGAGTCAGGGAAGGGACCCAACCTTGGTGAGAATAGGGATATGGTACAGGAGGGGAACCTGATTTTGGTCCAAGGAACACTGAACTGAGAGGCCATCTTTAGCTAGCCCCTCAACTATGGCAATAAAGCAGGAAGAAAAAGCCAAGAAGGTAATTGTCCAAGATTACTTGGTGAATAGACAGTTCCACTCTGCCCCTTACGTACATCCTCCTCACTCTCCAGGATACAGCCTTAGGTCAACTTGTCAAGATCAGAAGCCTTCCAGGTTTGGAATCCCCAAAAAAGAATGGGGTAGAGTGAAGGAGAATCTCTATTTCTACTAAAGGGGACTGTCTTGTAACTCAAGCCCACCCACCCAGACTTGTAGCTTCCCCGCTTCCTGATGGCCCCATCCTCAGCTGCTCCAGTTTCTATCCTCCCAGGAAAGGATCACCATTCCTGAGCAGCCCCGCCCTCCAAGAACCTCAGAAAACTGGGCCTGACCATCCCCCCATCCCCCCATCTTGAGTGAATGCGCTGAACAAACAGCATTGTTCCCCATACAATGGACACAAAGAACTTGGGAATTCACAGAATGGTCCTGAATTTCAGCTTCCTTCCCCTCCAAGCCCCAGAGAGATCCATTGTCTGTAAACTCCACTTAAAATATGCACCATTTCTCCAGCTGGGGAGCCACTTAAGACGGAAAAGCCTCCCCCACCCACCCCCTCCTTCTCCTCCCCCCCAGCCTTTTCAGAGCTAGGCGGCGAGAAGGGAAGGAGCAGCCATTGAGAATCGGTGTTGGAATTTAAAGCTGGCAAGGACCCTGCCCCACAGTACTACTCAGGGCCTGGGACTCCCATTTTACAGCTGCAAAGACTACTGAGGCAAGAGAATCGCCTAAGCCCAAGAGCTGGAAGTTGCTGTGAGCTGTGACGCTATAGCACTCTACCAAGGGCGACAAAGTGAGACTCTGTAAAAAAAAAAAAGACTAACTAGCTATGGGGTCCAAGGAGGTGATCTTCGGGTAGACTCCTAGTCGCAGTACCTTGGCACTGAAGTGAAGACTCTCAGGCACCCCTCCCTCTATTCTCCAGTCTGCTTACAGAAGTCCAAGGACACTTACACCCTTCTGAGGCACTTGTTCTACTGCTGAAAGGGTTACCTCCCCTTGACAGCTCTGTCCTTCATCTCCTATCCTTGTATTAACAGGGTCTTCCTCTGGCCCAAAACAGGCTCCTGGAATTTGAAGGTTGCCATTATGTCCCCTGAGGGTTTCTTTCTCCTGGGCTGAACAACCCTGACCTCTTCCCCCAGACCTCATTAATCAGCAGTTTTGAGTAAATTCTGCATCCTATTCCCCTCTGTGCTGCCGAATATGGGGGCAGAGGGGGAACTCAGCAGTGGTGCTCAGGGCTGACCTCAGGGTCCATAAGCATTGTTTCAATAACTATTATTGATAATATTTATTAAGTGCCTTCCAGGTACCAAGCACTGTGCTTGGAGCTGGGGCTACAGATAAGATACTACCTCTCCTGAGGCTTGTAATTCTGAGTGGGGAAGTCAGATATTAATATTAGATAAGATAATGCATAATTATCAAGTGAGATAAGGGTCTTACTAAAGGAACTTGGTAATATGAAAGCAGCTAACAAAGGAACTAATTTAGTGTGGAAGGGAGAGTGGTGTTCCACCCTAGGCTTCCTGAGATCTAAAGGCATAAGATTTTACTAGAGAAAGAAGGAAGGGAATAGTATTTGAGGTGGTGAGATCAGACTGTGCAAAGTCCCTGCGGCAGAAGAAGCTTGTCTATTTAAGAAACTGAAGAAGCCAATAGGGTTGGAGGCTGCTGGAGATTAAGGGTGGGTTTCGGGTTTCAGTAATAAGATTGAAGAGGTGCCCAGGTGCTATGGCTCATGCCTGTAATCCTAGTACTCTGGGAGGCTGAGGCCGGTGGATTGCTTGAGCTCAGGAGCTCAAGACCAGCCTGAGCAAGAGCAAGACTCCATCTTTAAAAATAACTGGGTATTGTAGCAGGTGCCTGTAGTCCCAGCTACTTGGAAGGCTGAGGCAAAAGAATCGCTTGAGCCCAAGAGTCTGGGGTTGCTGTGAGCGGTGACGTCATGGCTCTCTACCGAGGGTGACACAGTAAGACTGTCTCAAAAAAATAAAAAATAAATTAAAAAATAAAGTGCCCTACAAAGGGGTAGTGGAAAGAGATTGATCCATGTGGCTCTTGCAGGCTCCATCTATTTCCCATCTTTCATCTCCCACCTCTTCCTGGGCCCCCAGCCCACCTTCCATTGTTTCCCATATCCTACTCTACTTAGTAGGAACATTGTGTAGGAGCTGGAACAAAGAGATTAGAATTTAATGGGATTGGGAATTTGAGTAGTTGGACAACTTTTTAATTATTTATTTATTTGTTGCAGTTTTTGGCTGGAGTCGGGTTGAATCCGCCACCTCCGGTATATGGGGCCAGCCCCCTACTCCTTGAGTCACAGGCGCTGCCCATAGTTGGGCAACTTTTTAAATGAACATTTATGGACTTACTGAGTACCTACAAAGTGTAAAGCATGGCCAGGGACTGACAGACTCATGCATAATAGCTGATACAGGGCAGATTGTGAAAAATGATTTAGATAGAAACCTGAAAGGTGAAATCTTTGGATTTCCAGAGTACATGTTGCGGGGCATAGTTAATCTGCAGTTGGGAAGCTCTGGGATAGCTTACTAATATTATTTAAAATAATGGCCATGCTAGTCAGGCATAGTGGCATATGTCTATAGTTCCAGCTGCTTGGGAGGCTGAGGCAAGAGGATTGCTCAAGCCCAAGAGTTTGAAGTTGCTATGAAGTATAGCACTATGGGCAACAGAGTGAGACTCTGACTCAAAAAAATAAATAAAATAAAATAAAGGCCACATTGATGGAGTACTACTGTATGGTAGACCCTTTTTACATGGACCTTCTTACCTAATCTTTACTCTAAGCCTCTGTGTATGTATCCCATTTACAGATGGGGAGACTAAAGCTCAAAAAGGGGTTAGCAACTTCCCAAATTTTCCACACATAGTAAGTGGCAGAATAGACTTTCAAGCCCAGGAGGAGGCTTCAGAGTCCCTGCTCTTAACTATGATGGTGGTTATAACTGCACCTTGAAGCATAGGTAGAACTTGGCTGGATAGACAGGCAATCCACCCACCTCCATCTCCCAGAGTGCTAGGATTACAGGCATGAGCCACCATGTCCAGCACAGAAGTCCGTTCTAAGAAAACTACAGTTTAAGCAAAAGCTGATAGGCATTGCTGCCAGATCTATTTTTCAAAATCTGTGGTAGCCTGAGGTCCTAAGCAATTAAAAAACCGCAAAAACAATAACAACAACAACAAAAACCCAAGAAGCTATTGCTGACTTGTTCTTCTTTTCAGCCTTTAGAATACTAGTCCCAGATAAATTCCTTTGTTTGTCTTTCTCTAGTCTCCAACTAGAACTTCATGCAAGGGTAGATGGTAGCAGGGGTTGGTACAGTACTTTTGGTGAATTGGTATTCTCCCTACCCTGGCTGGGGATGGGGGACACTTGGGGACACTCTCTGGGCCAGGCTGGTCCTCTGCTCATCTGCATCCCTGCCTCCTGACTCATTTCATTCCAACCAATAGATTCTTAGCATGCAAATTTAGTGAATAGGCAAAGAAATGATTGGCTCATTTTCCCCTGATGTAATAATGCCACTATTCAAGTAACTCCTATGTACCCCACCCCCAACCCAATTCAGGGTATTTGATCTTGTTTCTGGCAAGAATCCCCGACTCCTCTTTTTCTCCTTTTTTCCCCCTGATTCTGAGTTAGCGAATCACTTCGAAACGCCCGACTCATCTCTCCAAGGATGGGATATGTGGAAGCCCAGGAAGCCACCCTTAGGCCTGAACTGTTGCAGTCTTCCTGGGAGGCCCCATATGCCTTTGCTGGCTGTGAGTAGCATCAAATCCAGGATAACAGAGCCCATTTACTAAGACATTTTGTGAGAATCCATGTCCAAAGTCTCCCTGAAACCAAACACCAGCATATCGGCTGTTCCTTTCAGCCCCTAATTTAGTAATTCTATTGAGAAAAAGAGATTGTGGGTTTTTTTATTTGGTGTGATTTATTCTTTATCATATAAATAATAATAATAATTTACACAAAGCTCTTCCCCAAACAGAAGAGAATCTGTACATAAAAATAAACAAAAATTAAACTGAGCTGGGCCTGGTGCCCAGAAAACCAGCCAATTCCAAACACAACCAGGGGGGAAAAATCCTCCAGGTCCTGGGAGCTTTGGGCCCTCAGCTGGAACTCTGGGTGGAAGTCCTGGTCCTGGAAGCCACTGTCCTTTTTCCTAGTTATTGTGCAGGATGATGGCACCTCTGGCAGCCAACACTCTTGGACAGCCAAACAGCAAGCTCATTGGATTAGAAAATGGGTGGGATTTGGACTCAAAGGAATAATCAATTTAAAAACTCCTGGGCAGTGTTGCTTGCTGCTGGCTTCTAGGAGCTGCAAGAGATACTGTGGCTGGGGAAGATGGGGTATTGGCCACCACCCAAATTGGGTGGAAGCTGCCCATGCCTCCATCTTTTCCTGTAGCTCATTAGAAGCACTGGTTGGGCAGAGTATTCTCTGGTCTTCTGTTCCCTTGGAGCTCTAGTCCCCTCTCTGGAGGCTTGTTATTTCTATAGATATTGAAAGATGACAAGCAATCTCCTTGGCCATTGATTAATTTCCCTCAACAGATACTCTTTGTCTCCACCCCCCTCCATCTTATTTCCAAAAAAATCTCTAAGAAAGAGCCTACCTCTCCATGTTCTGGCTTTGTACCTTTACTTAAGGGAATATATGTGACTTAAACATGCCATATATAGCCAGACTAAGCCTCCTCCTCCTGCCTGAGTTACATCTATCTGCTCTGTAAGTACACAGACCTTTGCAATTAGAAATTTTTAAATAGTACAATTAATAATGGCAGTGAATGTGATGATGTTGAAAGTGATGATGGGGAAGATAAAGGGAAAAGGGAGCCTTACAGTAGTGCTGAGTCCCCCTTGTGTCTGAGGCAACTATCTGGTTTAGACTAAAATGAGATATGAGAAAATGATGACTGGCTTGGCACCCATAGCATGGTGACTAGTGTGCTAGCCACTAACTGGTGGGTTCAAACCCAGCCCAGGCCAGCTAAACAACCATGACAACTACAAGAAAAAAACAGCCAGGTGTTGTGGCGGGTGCCTGTAGTCCCAGCTGTTTGGGAGGCTGAGGCAAGAGAATCTCTTAAGCCCAAGAGTTTGAGGTTGCTGTGAGCTGTGATGTCACCGCACTCTACCAAGGGTGACATAGTGAGATTCTGTCTCAAAGAAAAAAAAAAAGCTCAGTGCCTGTAGTAGTACAATGGTTACAGCGCCAGCCACATACACCGAAGTTGGCAGATTCGAAACAAGCCCAGGGCCAGCTAAACAACAACAACAGCAAATAATAGCCAGGAGTTGTGGTGGGCGCCTGGAGTCCCAGCTACTTGGAAGGCTGAAGCAAGAGACTTGCTTGAGCCCAAGAGTTTGAGGTTGCTGTGAGCTGTGACGCCACAGCACTCTACTGAGGGCGACAAAATGAGACTCTGTCTCAAAAAAAAAAAAAAAAGATGACTTATTAAGGTGGTGGTGATGGTAACAATGAATATGAAAGTAAAGGACAGGAGAAGGGGAAAGTATAAATATGTGCAGGTCCATTTTTCCAGAGGAAAAAAGGCAGCACCACATAGTAGTTAAGAGCCCTAGATTCTGGGGCCAGACATTCTGGGTTCAAATTCCAGCCCTCTCACTTACTAGCATAAGTAAGTTATTTAACCTCTCTGACCCTCAGCCTAAATGGGAATCATAATGATCCTTGCCTAGTAGGATTGCTGAGAATATATAGCAAGTGCCTGGTTCATGGTAAGCTGTATGTAAGGGTGTGCAAACTAAGGGGTGGGTAGGGTTATAGCTATATCTAGAGTAAGGGCCACAAAGCACAGCAAGAAGCATTGGAAAGATCCAGGAGATCTTGGTCAAGCTCTAACAGTCTGTGGCTTTCCCCCAATCTGGGCCTCGGGTGCCTGGAGAAACAATATTGGAGTGAATAATATTCAGACTTCAAAAGTCCCGTGGGACAGTAAAGCTCAGCATGTGTGACTGATACATGGCCTGTACATTCCTACATGTGGGAACATCCAGGTCCAGACAAGACCATACAAGCCAGTAGGTCCAGGTGTAGACTCAGCAGGCATGCCTGTACCAGGGGTCATGCAGAGGCTAAGCTGGTTGGACCACCCTCCTTTTAGGCATAATGGAAAGGTGAAAGGTTCCCACCCAGCGGAGGAGGCTCCATTTCTCCCTCACTCCAAGGCAGCTGCCAGGCCCCAGATGCAGCCCTGATAGGGCCCAGTTGCCAGTCCTGGTTGTACTCTGCTGTGTCCATGTGGGCATCCCTAGCTGGGTTGTGTGAAGGGTTTCACTACCAGAGCCAGCCTTTTCCCTTGTTTGCATTCTCTACAGGTCCCTTCCTTCTCCCCAGAGTTGAAGGACAGAAATGGAAGGCAAAGGTCACCCATGCTCAGTGCCTAATTAAATCTTCCTAGATTCCCCTCATTTAGGCCTTGTCTAAGGATGGCAGGGCCCTCTATAGTCTCCAACACCAGCAGGAGGCTGTCAGAGCATACAGGGGAGAAACTGGCTGTGGGACAGTCTCCCTCTATTCTTCCCCAGAGGGTCTCAGCTTCAGGCTCATTGCTTCCTGAAAGTTAGGGGTGAGGAAGTAGATGTGGCTTTTATCAGTCTATCACATCTCCTGATAATCCCCATTCTTCTCACTGAGGGAAGAGGAAGAGTTCTACCATGTCCTGACTTCCAATCCTAGGAACTGTCACTCATATCATGGTCTCTTGTCCCAGCCTGAATTTCATCCAGGAAAGGAGGCCTGCCTGGTGGTGTCTGCCTTCTGGCCTAATACTTGGCTCAGGTACCAATCCACCTAGGTACAGAAGATGATGGGCTGTGTATATGCATTTGGGTGGTGCTTAGAAGATATAATTCAGGCTCAGCACCCATAGCACAATGGTTACAGTGCCAGCCACATACACTGAGGATGGCGAGTTCAAACCCAGCCCAGGCCAGCTAAACAATAATGACAACTACAACAAAAAATAGCTGGGCATTGTGGCAGGTGCCGATAGTCCCTGCTACTAGGGAGGCTGAGGCAAGAGAAGTATTTAAGCCCAAGAATTTGAGGTTGCTGTTAGTTGTGATGCCACAGCACTCTACCAAGGGTGACATAGTGAGACTCTGTCTAATAAAAAAGATATAATTCAAATACAATAGAACTTTCATAGTTGAGCACCTCCCTATATTAACCACCTCAAGTTGACCTAATTTTTAGAGATCAGACATGCTCTATGTGTCTTGGTACAGTAGGCTTGTTCCTTATGTTACCACCTCTGTATGTTGACTAATTTTTTACAGTTCCCTGGGTGGTCAACTTAGAGAGGTTCTACTATATTAGCAATCTACTTCTTGAGCTCGCACTTTGTGCCAAGCTTTATGCTGGATATTCCACACGCATCATTTCACTGAATCTTCATATGCAGAGGAGAGGCTCAGGGTAGGTCACTTGTTCAAAGTCATACAGTTTAGAAAGCATCAGAGACTAGACTCACAGACTTCCCTGATTGCAAAGGCTGTGCTCTCGTCCACTAAGCTGTGCACCAGCTACCTGAATGAACATGAGACCCCCTACTGATGTTCAGTACCCAAGGTGTGCTGCAAGCAGTGGGAAGAACTAAGGGCTGGCCACTCTCAGGCCTCAGATCACCTGCCTACCTAAGACTGGCCAGGGAGCCTCCCAGAAAAGCTGGAGCGGTGCCCAGAGCTGTCCAGACAGCTCAAGGAGGCGGCCACGTCTTTGCTGAGTCAGCAAACCCTATGTACAAGTATCCCCACTCCCTGTGAGCTTATTGCCAGAACTCCCCCCCAAACCTCTCCCTTGCCCCTGTCCCCTCCACCAAAGTGACCCTCTGGCCCATTTTCTCTCCTACCTCCAGAGCATTCCCTGTAGCTCCCCTAGGTTCCCTTTCTCCTGAAGCCCAGACCTGTAGGGTTAGACTGGTCCAGCCTGCAAATCTCCTAGTTGGGCTTCTCTTTGAGGGTCACAGCTTCAGAAGCATCTGCATCTTGCCTGTACTTTTATAAATCAGACGAAGACCTGAGTCTCCTCACTGCTCCTCTGGAACCCCCTCCTCCTTGCATCTTCTTCCTGTTCACCAGCTGCACAATGCAGTCAGAGGGAAGGGGGTGGACTGCCAGAAACCAGCTTGTTTCTGAGGCTGGAAAACAGAACTGTAGGAAATTAACAGGCTGAGAAATGTCTGCTCGGCTCTGTGTTTGTTTTGCACCCTCAGTCTTTCTCTCTGCACCTCTCTGCCTGCCCCTGCCACCTCTACCACCCCCACCACTCAGTGTGGGCGCCTGGGGCTCTGTGGCTCTGTGTCTGGGGCTTTGCAGGAAGGTGCATCTTGGTGTGTGTGTTTAGGGATGGCAGACCTGCCCCTCCTTTGGAGGCAGCTTAGCCAGAAATGCCAGCGGCAGAGACAATTGTGCGGGTGGGGATGCTGAGCACAGAGCCGGCAGAGCCCGCAGGCAGGCAGAGAAGCACCACACAAGAAATTGATTCCATTAAAAAGTAATCTTAAATTTAATAAAAGTTATGATTTGATTATAGCCACAGAACCTACAGGCAAGAGGGAAGGGGGTGGATTCTAGTGATGGATAAACAGAAAGGAAAAAAAAAAAAACAAGAGGGGGAGGGGAGGAGAGAGAGATGCTTAGGTTTGGATGGATGGGAAGATGGAAAGACCTGGGGGTGGGGAACGAGACCATTTTCTCTCCCTCAGATGGAAGAAAAAAGCCTGTGGCTGGTTTCCAAAGAGGAAGCAGAGTAAAGAGTGAGTGAGGAGATTCAAGGAGCTCTCAAGAGATGGAGTGGTTGGAGGGAGCTGGGGGCATGAGGCAAGGCCTGGGAGAGGCGGATGTGCAGGAGGGAGGGTCTTGAGCCCTGAGAAGGGAGGTGAGGAACACAAAGCACTGCTTTAGCAGTCAGACAGGCAGTCTGGGGTTTAGATCTCAGGTCAGTCTCTTCCTAGCAGTGTGGCTTAACCTCTCAGACCATCACCTTTTTCATCTGCCAAATGGAGCTACCCAGATAGCACCCACCTCAAAAGGTGGTTGTGAAGAAGAATGAAATTATGCAGGTGACATCTCCTAGGTACCTAATAAAGGATAGATCTTTCCCCGACCCTTCCTCACTAGAGGTCATTGCCCCAGCATTCACCCTCCCATTTATTTTGAAGCACTAATCTATCCTACTCCTATCTTTAATTCTTTTTGCAATGGAAGGGACTGAGTCAACTTCATCTCCAATCTCAACCTGGAAATTGATCCCTTTTTTTTTCTTTCTTTTTTTTGAGACAGAGCCTCAAGCTGTCACCCTGGGTAGAGTGCTGTCGCACCACAGCTCACAGCAACCTCCAAATCCTGGGCTGAAGCGATTCTCCTACCTCCACCTCCCAAGTAGCTGGGACTACAGGCGCCAGCCACAACGCCCAGCTATCTTTTGGTTGCAGCCGTCATTGTTGTTTGGCTGGCCCAGGCTGGATTCAAATCAGCCAGCTCAGGTGTATATGGCTGGCACCTTAGCCACTTGAGCCACAGGCACCAAACCTTTTTTTTTGAGGCATCATAGCTACAGCAACCTCAGACTCTCGGGCTCAAGAGATCCTCTTGCCTCAGCGTTCTGAATAGCTGGGACTATAGGCATCTGCTACAATGCCAGTTATTTTTAGAGATGAGGTCTCACTGTAGCTCAGGCTGGTCTCAAACTTGTGAGCTCAGGGGATTCACCCACGTCGGCCTCCTACAGTGCCGGAATTATAGGCATGAAACACTGCACCCAGCCTAGAAATTGTTTTTTTTTTTTTTTTTTTTGGAGACAGAGTCTTATTTTGTTGCCCTCGGTAGAGTGCTGTGGCATCACAGCTCACAGCAACCTCCAACTCCTGGGCTTAGGTGGTACTTTTGCCTCAGCCTCCCAAGTAGCTGGGACTATAGGCGCCCACCACAACGCCTGGCTATTTTTTGTTGCAGTTTGGCTGGGGCCAGTTCACCACCCTCGTTATATGGGCCAGGGCTAGGTTTGCCACTCTTGGTATATGGGGCCCAGCGCCCTACACTGAGCTACAGGTGCTGCCCTGGAAATTGATTCTTCTGGGTAGTTTCATACTTTATCTTTTGCCCTCCTTTCTAAGGCATGAAGAGGGCATGGGCAAGGCTAAGTGACCATCTAGGGAACACATTCCTCTGCCCAATCCCCTATCTCCATTCTGCCTTTTTTCTCCCCTTACTCAGTCTAGAATCATGCTTTGACACACAACTGAAATTCTCCTGACCCCTGAGAAGTGTCCTTTGGGTGGGCAGGTCAGGTTCCATCATTCAAGATCAAGTCCCGGACAGAGCTCTTTTTTTAAGCAGCATCTCACTCTGTCACCCTGGGTACAATGTCATGGCATCATTATAGCTCACAGCAACTCAGACTCTTGGGCTCAAGCAATCCTCTTGCTTCACCCTCTGGAGTAACTGGGACTCCAGGTTTCCACCACAATGTCTGGATAATTTTTCTATTCTTAGTAGAGATGGGATCTCACTCTTGCCCAGGCTAGCCATGAACTCATGAACTCAAGCAATCCTCCAGCCTTGGTCTCCCAGAGTGCTAGGATTGTAGTCATGAGCCACCACTCTAGTCTCTGTTGGTTCCTTCCTACAAGCCTATCCCCAGCTGCATGGGATGGTGCTGGGACCTGCAGGGTCAGCCCTAGAACTAGTGAGTGGGGCCTGGGCAGGAAGCCTGGACATCACTGTGAGATGCTAAGTCGGGTGAAAGCCAGAAGATCTCAGCTACCCCAGAGTCTAGGAATTGGGAACGGGGAAAGACAGTCAAAGTAACAAGAGTCTCCAGGGGAAGCAAGAAATCATTCTGAGGATAATGTGACCAGTTATGCTCAGTCATCTCCTCCCCTCTGGGCTGTTTTTAGCAAAGTACCTTCACCTGAATTCATTCTTTCCCTGTGGCATGTTAAAGACACCTGCTGGTTAGAGATACTGAGAAAGATAAGACTGGTGGTATTAGCATCTTCTTCATCTTATTTATTTATTTATTTTTTATTTTTTGGAGATAGAGTTTCACCCTGTCACCCTGGGTAGAGTGCCCTGGCATCAGCGCTCACAAAAACCTCAAATTCTTTCTTTCTTTCTTTCTTTTATTTTCAGACAAGAGTCTCACTATGTTGCCCTCGGTAGAGTGCCATGGTGTCATAGCAACGTCAAACTCTTGGGTTTAAGCAATTCTCTTGCCTCAGCCTCCCATGTAGCTGGGCCTATAGGTGCCTGCCACAATGCCCAGCTATTTTTTTCTTGTAGTTGTCATTATTGTTTAGCTGTCCCAGGCCAGGTTAGAACCTTTCAGCCCCAGTGCATGTGGCTGGCGCCCTACCCACTGAGCTACAGGCATCGAGCCCAACCTCAAACTCTTGGGCTTAAGCAATCTTCTGGCCTCAGCTTCCCAAGTAGCTGGGATTACAGGCGCCCGCCACAGTGCCGGCCATTTTTTGGTTGCAGCCATCATTGCTGTTTGGCGGGCCTGGGCTGGGGATTCGAACCCACCACCTTAGGTGTACGTGGCTGGCGCCTTAGCCGATTGAGCCACAGGCGCCGAGCCGCTCCACCATTTTTGCCAATATCCCCACCCTAGGCCCAATCAGAGGAGCTGCTGGGCTCACACATGTGTCCTCCTCTAGGAAAGGCAGATCAGTCTGGGAGTCTTATGTCCTGTTCTCCAGAAGGAAGAAACTACAGCCCTGAAGGTCAGGTGACACAGCAGGGTATAGGCATTGCTGAGGGTCTGACTGGCCATGATCTGGCCGCTTATCTCCAAAATGTTTCCAGACCCCCTAACGGAGACGGGGAGATAGAGGGGCCACCTCCTCAAGGGGATTTCCAGAGGCAGCTTCGCTCCGACACATGCTGCCTCTCCAAAGCAGAGCCCAGTCTGCTGCCAACCTCCATCCTTCTGCTGTTATCTTGTTCTCTTCTTGGTGTGGGGGGTGGAGGGTGGGGAGGGCAATCTATACACCCTTCTTCTTGAGGAGGATTCCTTACTCCTTCTCTGCAGAGATAGAGCATGGAGGGCAGTGTCTGAGGTGAACAGATCATTTTGGGAACGGTCCTCTAGTGGGGCCTGACCTCTTCTGCTCTTCTAGGCTGTATTCTCAAAAGCAGAACCTATACTTCCCTTGAAATGGTCCCTACCGACTGGGTGCCTGTAGCTTGTGGTTAGGGCACCAGCCATCTGCTCTAGGGCTAGTGGGTTCAAACCCAGCCCAGGCCTGCTAAAACAAACAAACAAAAGAAATAGCCAGGTGTTGTGAGGGCTCCTGTAGTCCCAGCTACTATGGAGGCTGAGGCAAGAGAATCTCTTCTTTTTTTTTTGAGACAGAGTCTCAAGTTGTCGCCCTCAGTAGAGTGCTGTAGCATCACAGCTCACAGCAACCTCCAACTCCTAGGCTCAAGTGATTCTCCTGCCTCCGCCTCTCAAGTAGCTGGGGCTACAGGCACCTGCCACAACGCCTGGCTATTTTTTGTTGCAGCCATTATTGTTGTTTGGCTGGTTCGGGCTGGATTTGAACCAGCCAGCTCAGCTGTATGTGGCTGGCACCTTAGCCACTTGAGCCACAGGTGCTGAGCCAAGAGAATTTCTTGAGCCTAGGAGTCTGAGGTTGCTGTGAGCTATGATGCTCTGGCACTCTACCAAGGGTGACAAAGTGAGACTCTGTCTCAATAAAAAAGAAAAAAGAAAGAAAAGAAAAGAAAAGAAAAGGTCCCTATGTCCAAGAACTGCCTAGGTGACCTTTAGAAGAAGCCATGATTGGGTCCTGATTTCAGCACTAAATTCTCTAGCCTCTCCCCTGAGCTTGTCGTCCATGATGGATGCAGAAAGGGGTTCAGACAGAGAAAGGAGCTAACATTAGCCAACAGTCTACATATATATATATGCCAGGCCCATGCATGCTAGAGGTTTGACAAGATGATATTTGATCCCTGCAACAGCTTTTGTCAGGTAGCTCTTACAAGTCCTGCTTTGCAATTAAGAAAACAGAAACTCAGAGAGGTTAAGTGATTCAACCAAGGTCATGCAGGAAAAGGGTAGCAGAGCTAGGATTTGAACTTGAATATGTCTGAATGGAAAGCCCATACTTTTTCCACATTGGGTGCCTTTCATCTCTGGTTCAGCCTCAGGAATGAAAGGCTCCTTCACAGGAAAAAGTTCTCCAGTCCAACTTGGCAATATCTTTCAAAATGAAAAATTCATATACATTCTGAGCCAGGAACCTCTCTTCTAGGAATGAATCTTCAAGAAACACTCATACATGTTCACAAAGTATATCAGATGTTCTTGTTTGCAACAGCAAAATATCAGAAACAATGTACATGTCCATCAATAATAATAAACTGAATTACCATATAATTGTAAGAAAGAATCAGCTGAATCTTTACTATACCAACACAGAAAGCTCTTTATCTCTGGGGGTTGAGGGAATAACAATACCCTGAATGTTGTATACACACCTATATATACATATTTTATATGTACAGATATATTACATATATGTATTTTGCTATATAGTTGATTATTTATTTATTTATTTATTTTGCGATAGAATCTCACTCTGATGCCCTTGGTAGAGTGCCATGGCATCATAGCTCACAGCAACCTCAAACTCTTGGGTTCAAGAGATACTCCTGCCTCAGACTCCCAAGTAGCTGAGACTGTAGGCGTCTACCATAACACCCAGCTAACTTTTCTATTTTTTAGTAGAGGTGAGGTCTTGCTCTTGCTCAGGCTGGTCTCAAACCTCTGACCTTAGGCTCAGCGCCTGTGGCTCAATCGGCTAAGGCACCAGCTACGTACACCTAAGGTGGCGGGTTCGAATCCCCAGCCCGGGCCGCCAAACAACAATGATGGCTGCAACCAAAAAATGGCTGGGCATTGTGGCGGGCGCCTGTGGTCCCAGCTACTTGGGAGGCTGAGGCAGGAGACTTGCTTGAGCCCAGGAGTTGGAGGTTGCTATGAGCTGTGATGCCAT
>CAUYQV010127273.1:0-14425 GCA_963574575.1 Galagoides demidoff
TATAACTGAGAAAATGACATGAAGGCTGTGTTGATCAGTTTGATGGAAGTATTTCAGATTGCATGTGAAAACCCCACACTGTACCCCAGAAGGGCATTAATGTACATAGTTACCATTCAATAAAATTTAAAAAAAAAAGATAATTTCTGAATAAAAAAAAAAAAAGAAATGTGCCACCTATACCTATACTCTTCAGAGTGCTAATTAGAAAAGGATGCCGGATTTTATCGAATGCTTTTTCTGCATCTATTGAGAGGATCATATGGTCTTTGTTTTTGCTTCTGTTGATGCAATGAATAAAGTTTATGGACTTGTGTATGTTAAACCAGCCTTGCATCCCTTGGATTGAACCTACTTGATCAAGATGAATGATTTTTTAAATGTGTAGCCAATTAATCCTAGTTAATCTATTAACTAGTTCATAGTTAATCTATTAACTAGGATTTTTATTGAGAATTTTTACATCTATATTCATTAGTGAAATTAGTCTGAAGTTCTCCTTTTGAATTGGGTCTTTTCCCAGTTTTAGTATCAGGGTGAGATTTGCTTCATAGAATGTGTTGGGGGAAGATTCCTCCCTTCTCAATGTTTGGAATAATTTCTGCAGGTATAAGCTCTTCTTTGAAGGATTCTGGTGTGAAGAATTCTGTGTGTCATCCAGACCAGGGCATTTTGATGTTGGGAGATTTTTTTTTATTGTTTCTTTGATCTCAGTTTTTGAAATTGGTCTGTTTGAGAGATCTATTTCTTCTTGGTTAAGTCTAGGGAGAGGGTGTGATTCCAGGTACTGATCCATTTTCTCCACATTGTCAAATTTCTGGGCATAGAGTTTCTTGTAGTACTCAGAGATGATCTCTTGCATTGCTGTGGCAACTGTGTTATTCTCCCTTTATCATTTCTGATTGAGATTATTGAGATTTTACTTTTCTCTTTCTAGTTAATTTGGCCAAAGGTTTATTGATTTTATTTATTTTTTTAAAAAAACCCAATGTTTTTGAGGGCAGTGCCTGTGGCTCAAAGGAGTAGGGCACTGGCCCCATATGCCTGAGGTGGGTAGCTTCAAACTCAGCCTCTCATCAAAAACTGCAAAAAAAAAAAGGCTTGAGAGAACTGACCCTCTCAAGGACCAAAAAAACCCCCAACTTTTTGTTTTGTTTGTTTTCATTTTTATTAATCTCTGATTTAATTTTATTTCTTTTCTCCTGCTGCATTTGAGATTAGATTTTTTATCTTTTTCCAATTCCATAAGATGATTCATGAGTTTGTTGATATGCTCTCTTTCTGTTATTCAAATATAGGCATCTAATGTGATAAATTTTCCTCTAAAGACTATGTTTGCTGTATCCCACAGGTTATGGTAACTTATGTCTTCATTGTTATTATGTTTGTGAAATTTAACAATTTCTTCTTTTATCTCTTCCTGAACCCAACTATTATCCAGCATAAGGTTGTTTAATTTCCATGCCTTTGTATAGGGATGTACGTTTTTGTTGGAGTTGAGTTCCACCTTTCTTGTCTTGTGGTCTAAGAAGATACGAGGTATAGTTTCTATTTGTTTAATTCTGCTGAGGTTTGATTTGTAGCTGAGGATGTGACCTATTTTGGAGTACATTCCATGGGTTGATGAGAAAAATGTATAGTTAGCTTTGGGATGGTGTGTTCTGTATATGTCTATTAGTCTCATTTGTTCTAGGGTCACATTTAAGTCCTTTGCATCTTTATTTAGTTTTTGTTTAGAGGATTTGTACAGTTCTGTCAGTGGGGTGTTAAAGTTCCTGGCTATTATAGTGTTAGGAGATATCATATTGCTCAGACCCATCAAGGTCTGTTTCATAAATCTGGGAGCATTTAAGTTGGATACACAACTATTTAAAATCAAAATGTCTTCTGTTGTATTGTTTCCTTGACCAGTACAAATTGTCCATCTTTGTCTTTCTTAACTTTAGTTGCTTTAAATCCATTTATATTTGAGAATAAGATTGCAACCCATTCTTTCTTCTGATTTCCATTTGCTTGAAATACTGTTTTCCATCCCTTAACACTGAGTTTTGATTTGTCCTTCAAGACTAGATGTGTTTCCTGGAGACAGCTTATGGATGGCTTGTGCTTTTCTTTTTATCCAATCAGCTAGCCTGTGCCTCTTCAGAGGGAAATTCCATCCATTGACATTTTTTGAGAGAATGGGAGTTTTATTCATCTTATTTTAGGAAAGTCTGTTGTGTAGTTTTATCCTTTGCACCATTGTAGAAGCTAAGTTTTGATCTTTAGCTTCCGAGTGTTTAGTTTGCTGGTGGTCCATTGTGATGGTCAGTGTTCAGAATAGATCTAAATATTTCCTATAGAGCTTGTTTTGTTGTGGCAAACGTCCTCAGTATTTGTATATCCACAAAAGACTTGATTTCTCCATCAATTTCCAAGCTTAGTTTAGCAGGATACAGAATACTGGGCTGAAAATTGTTTTGTTTAAGAATGTTGAAGGTGGATGACCATTCTCTTATGGCTTAGAAAGTTTTAGTTGAAAAATCTGCCATCATCCTAATGGCTCTGTGTCTGTAGGTCAGTTGGTGCTTACTCTTGGCTGCTTGCAGAATTATTTTCTTTCTTCTTGACTTTGGACAGGTTCATTACAATGTATCTTGGAGAGGCTCTGTTTGAGTTGAGATGACCCAGGGTTCAATATCCATCTAAAAGGAATGTGTTAGGATCTTTAGTAAAACTTGGGAAGTTTTCATTTATGATGGTCTCCAGTAGGGCTTCCATTCCTTTGCAATGATCTTCTTCCCCTCAGGGATCACTATTATTCATATGTTTGGATGCCTCATGGAATCTCATAGTTTTCTAAGTGACTGTTCTGCTTTCTCTCTTTTCCTTTATGCCTTGACTACCTTGGTTAACTTGAAAACTTTATCCTCTACTTCTTCAGTTCTTTCTTCTCCATGATCTAATCTGTTTTTGATACTTTCTACTGAATCTTTACATTCTCTGATCATCTCCTTCATTTCCAAAAGCTCTGCCATATCTTTTCTATATTCTACACATCTCTCATCTGATTTTTGTTTCTGTCTTTCCATTTTCTTGTCCATTCTGTTTATTGTCTTTATCATCCATATTTTATTTTTATTTATTTATTTATTTGAGACAGGAACTCAAGCTGTCACCCTGGGTACAGTGTAGTAGCATCACAGCTCACAGCAACCTCCAACTTATGAGCTTAAGCGATTCTCTTGCCTCAGCCTCCCAAGTAGCTGGGACTACAGGCACCTGCTACAACACCCACCTATTTTTTCGTTGTAGTTGTCATTATTGTTTGGCAGGCCTGGGCTGGGATCAAACCCACCAGCTCAGGTGTATGTGGCTGGTGCCTTAGCTGCTTGAGCTATAGGCACTGAGACAATCATCCATATTTTAAATTCTCTTTCTGTCAAAGACATTAGTTCTTTATATATGGATTCTTCTGTAGTAGGTGCCTCATGTTCCCTTGGAGGAGTTGCTCTGTTTTGGTTTTTCATGTTGCCTGAATTTTTCTGTTGGTTCCTTCTCATGTGTTCTTTCTTCTTATTCACCTCCTTCTCCTCCTTTTTTCTTCTTACTTCCTCCTTTGCTTCAAATTACCTTATCTCAGAGCTTGTCTTGAAGTGGCCTCTTGATATAAGGCCAAAAGGAAGAGAAGAATGAAGAGCTAGCAGGGAGAAACAAGAGGAAAAGAAAGAAGAAAAGAGAAGGAAAGAGAAAAACAAAAGAAAAAGAAAAAAAGCAAGAAGGGAGATGACAGAAAAGAATTGAAGAAGAGGAGAGAAGGAGGACAGGAAGAGAGAATGGGAGGGATAAAAGAAATGGTATTGATAAGCATGGTGCTAAGGCCACTCCTATAATTCAAGGATTTTGAGGGGCTGGGATGGGTGAGTTCCTCAAAATCAGGAGCTCCTTACCAGCCTGAACAAAGCCAAACTTTTCCTCTGCCAAAAATAGCAAAAGAAAGAAAAGAGCAAAAACCAAATCAAGTGGCAGAAATAAATAAAAATGAAAAAGAAATAGAAAAATTCTGCAGTGTGGACTTGCCAATACTGTCCTCCTTGAGCCAGACTACTTCTGTGACCTCCCTGCTAGACCACAGCTGTGCCTCCCAGCCCTCAGTGAAAAAAAGAAAATAAGAAGTAGATAATAATAATAAGAAGAGATAAAGTAAATTAAAAATACAGTTGTATCACAGAAAGGAGAGAGAGAGAAGAGAAAAGAAGAAAGAAAGCAGAAAGACCAAAAAAAAAAAGGAGGGGATATCTTAGCTGTTGCATGAGCTATTGCATGAACAATTTATGTAGTAAAGATGAGAAAAGTAGAAGAGTTTCTATTAAAAAAAAAAGAATAGAGAGGAGTGAAATAGAGACTGAGAATAAATGAGGCTAAAATACCATAACCAATAATACAGGAGCCCTTGATCTTTATGATAAAGTAAAAATGGAAGTTAAGAATAGAACCAACCAAACAAATTAGTAAAAACAAAACACAACATAACAAAACAAAAAAACCTCAGGTAGACAAAAATAGCAGCAACCTCAGCAACATAGAAAAGTAGAAAAAAATACATATATATAGTGGAGGGGACCAACTTTAATAGGAATATATATGTTGCAATATGTCCCCACAATACTAGGTGGTGCTATGGCTTTTTAGGAGACCAAGAACACAGCTGGCAACCTCTATGGTACTTCATCCTAACTTAGTTGCCCTCGATAAACACCTGATTGTTTGCTCAGCATTCAGACCCTGCTGAGTTGGGATCTTAAAGTTCTCCAGAATCCTTCAGAAGCAAGTTTCACAGTGCCCCCCCCCCCAACAGTTCCCAAGGGATGTGGGAATCACTCAGGCCATCCCAAGAGTGGAGGTCTGATCCCGGCAGACAGAACTAAGATGGCTATGCTTTAGACCCCTGATAAGAGGCCCACTCTCATGACCTTCCTATAATGGTGGCCCCCTGGCAGCTATGACCTTCCTATGGCTGCCTCACCAGCCACCAGACTGATGTCAAATTTACTCCAACGGGTACTCAAATCTAGCTGCTGTATACTATTCAAGTCTGTTCACTCTTCCAAGCTTTCCATTCAATGTGCAGATTCTCCTCCAAAGCAAAAGCTGCAAGGCTTACTCTCATTCCCAGACCTCCATGGGGGTGCCAGCCATTCCTGCCAGCTCCCCATCACTTCCCTAATGAGTCAGATCTACACCATTCAGAATTACACACTGTATCTTGAACTCCACCACTTTGTTGTACGCCCTTAGCTACAACTCTGGGTATGGTCCCTGCACCAGGTATGGCTGGGTTCTCTTTTTTTCTACAGTCATACTAGGAGAACTCAGCCCAGTGATCCTTCTGGTCTGCCATCTTGCTCCATACCCCTAGCCCCCATCTGCAACTTTCCCCTCCCCAGCTATTGGGGCTGAAGGTCATCCTCTCAATGCAGTGGAAGAGCAGCTGCAGTGTAGCATCCCATTCACAAGACCCTGCTTCAGCTGACACAGCCACATCAGAACCCATCTGGCATGGCAGTAGACACCTATAGTTTTTCTCTGCCCACCATCGCTTCCTGTGCAGGCAGAGGCAAAGTGCAAGGACCCACTCCCCAGGGGCTAAACACCCTCCCGACTGCTCAGACCACGTGCTTCCAATCGGGCTGTCTCATCTCTTTACTCAGGTGACACATGACCAAGGCCTCACATGACCCTCATGCAACCTACTCAGGAAAGGAAGAATGTGGCTTGGATCCCAGTAAGCATGTGACCAGTAATCAGAATCAATCTGAGGATTTGCTAGCACTTTGCTAGTGGAGGTATTCTCTCTCCCCAGGGGTTGCTAAACTATAGGATGGGATCTGATAGAGAGTGAAAACTGTAAGACATAGATAGCTCTTTTAGGAAGAATTGAATCTGAAGGTGGCTAATGACTTTTTATTGGCCTTTTGGTCTTAGATAAGGTATTTAAATTCTCTGAGCTTCTCCTTGGCTAATAATTAAGTGCCTAAGTAAAGATAAGATTAATATAGGTAAAACACATTGTTAACTGTAAAGAGCTATTTTCATTCAAAAGTTTACTGTGGTTGTAATATCAGTAGAAGGAAAAATGAAAGGGAGAAGTAAATGTTTTAAGGAGCTGAGATCATTTTTTCCCCATCGCAGGCATCCTCAAACTATGGCCCGTGGGCCACATGCAGCCCGCCTAGGACATTTATCTGACCCACCGGGTGTTTTTGCTGCCACTGCCTGTCCTGCTTAGCAGCCGACTCATCCCAGGGCCTGCAGTCCAGCCGTCCAACGGTCTGAGGGACAATGAATTGGCCCCCTGTTTAAAAAGTTTGAGGACCCCTGCCCTGGGGAATGGGGCTTGATTCATGACAGGACACACAGTGTTAATTAATGTTTATTAAATAAATGAATGTGAGACAAAAGGATTCATTACAATACTACAATGCTGTCTCTAGAATTCATTTCAGGCAAACGTGAAGTGATTGTTCTTGGTTTCTGTGGGGCTGTGGAAGTGTGCTGTTGGGTATGCTCTTCAAGAAAACCTCCATTTGGGGTGTGTTGGGGTCCCTTTGTGGTTGCCACTTTCGGGCCTGGGACTGGCCAGATCCCTTAGGTGCCTGAGGGCTATTCACTCTAGCAGAAGGTAGAGAGAGAGAAAGACAGTATTTGAGGGAGTAGTCTTAGTGAGAAGAATACATCTAAGCAGTCTTTTGGAGAGATGCTGTGCAGGTGCGTGCTCTGGAGGCAAGAAAAGTGACAAAGTCAGAGTGAGCAGGTCTGCGATAGAATGTGCACTCCTGACTGCCTTCTCCTCCAGCCTCTTATAGACACACTCCCATGGCTCTTGACACCACAGGTGTAGAGACTGCCAATCACTGATGCTCTCATCAAACGAGCTCTCATGTTTGTTAGGAGAGCCAAATCCCTCCCGATGCCCTTGTCACCAACATGTTACATTACCAAGCTATTACAGGTGTTTCTTATAACTCTCCCTCCTCCTTGCCACATGCTATTTGGGCTGCTACAGGGATGGATTGATGTTGGCTGACAAACAAAGCTTCTAACTCTTGGGGTCTGCCACAGTGCTGGCATATAGGCCATGCTTCCTTTGACTAGGTTCCTGAAGCCAGTGACTGAGAATGCTGAGGGTAGTGGTGCTGGACTGTTTTTTTTTCAATTTTTAGCAGATTAAGACCATGCCACAAAATTTATTCATTTAATGGTATAATTAAATTTTTAAAATATAATCACAGCATTGTGCAACCATCGCCACCTTCCAATTCTATAACATTTTCATCACTCCTAAAAGAAACCCCACACTCATTAGCAGTCACTTCCCTCTTACACTTAGCCCTAGGAAACTGCTAATCTTCCTATCTCTATAGATTTACCTACATATATTTCATATAATTGGAATCACAAACTCTGTGATCTTTCACTTAGCATAATGTTATCCATGTTATAGATATATCAATACTACATTTCTTTTACTGAAGAATAATATTCCATTGTATGGATATACCACATTTTGTTTATTCACTTACTATTTGATTAGCTATAGGTTGTTTCCAGTCTTTGGGTATTATGAATAAAGTTTCTATATACAAATTTTTGTGTGGAGATATATTTCATGTATACATATGAATAAATGATATATATGTATCACATTATATTCATATTTCAGTATATTTGTATTTCATTTCTCTTGGGAATATACCTAGAAATAGAATTGCTCAGTATGGTAACTCTCTATGTTTGCTTTTTTGAATAACCACTAAATTGGCTTACAAAGTACCTGCAGCATTTAACATCACCATCAGTAATGGATGAAGGCTCCAATTTCTTCACATTCTCACCAACACTTGTTATTGTTAGTTGTTTTGATCCTAGCTATGCTAGTGGGTGTGAAGTGGTATCTTAATATGATTTTGATTTGTTTTTCACTGTCTATTTAAATCCTTTGCTTGTTTCTTAAATTGGGTTATTTGTGTTCTTATGATCAAGTTGTAAGAGTTCTTTATTTATTTGGATGCAATGTATCTAACAGAGATAGTATTTTCTTCCATTCTGTGGATTGTCTTCTCACTTTCCTGATGATATAATTTGAAGCAAAATATAAAAGCTTTAGAATTTCCCAAAGTCAAGTTTATCTATAGGGTGTCCCAAAAGTCTCCCCTAAAGTCACCATATGTAGGGAAAATGGGAAATTGTAGCTAAACGTACCTTTATTTATAATATATTCATTACAAAATTTTACAAAAAGCTGGCCAACACACAGAAAATATTTTAAAGTTACTTTGTAAAATTTTGTAATCAATGTTTTGTAAATAAAGGTACATTTAGCTATAATTTTCCATTTTCCGTGTCTGATGACTTTAGGGGTGACTTTTGGGACACCTGTATTTTTCACTTTTGTTGCTTCTGCCTTTGGTATATTATGAAAGAGACCATTACCTGACTGAGGT
Source organism: Galagoides demidoff (assembly GCA_963574575.1). NCBI lineage: Eukaryota > Metazoa > Chordata > Mammalia > Primates > Galagidae > Galagoides > Galagoides demidoff. The sequence goes on from CAUYQV010127273.1 coordinate 8,484, forward strand.
CAGAAAAATTTACATCTATGTTTTCTTCTAAAAGTTTCATAGTTTTACTTTGACATTCATGTCTATAATCTATTCTGAGTTAATTTTTTGTAGATGTTGTGAGGTATGGTATCCAGTTTCATTCTTTTGTGTGTAGATAGCCATCTGTTTAGAACTCTTTATTGAGATTATTCTTCCTCCTTTGAATTGTCTTAGCATTCTTGTAAAAAATCAATTGACCATAAATGTAAACCTTTATTTCTACATGCTCAATTTTTTTCAATTGGCCTGTATTTATATTCTTGTATCAGTACTACAATGCCTTGATTAGAGTAGGTTTCTAGTACATTTTGAAATTGGGAATTGTGAGTCTTCCAGGTTTGTTCTTTTCCAAGATTTTTTTGGCTCTTCAGAGTCCCTTACACTTCCATATGAATGCTAGATAATTTCTGTGAGATTTTTGCATATTAAGAGAAAAGCAATCTACATTCTAATGTTCTCTGTATGCAATATTTCATCCGTGTCTCAAGACATAGAGACTAAATAAAAAGTGGTCATGTGGACATTCAGAAGAAAGGAGAGAGAAATAAATGTTTTGTGTATTAATATGTGCTAGGTATGTTCAGGAAATTATAATTTCATAACAAACTGGAAATGTTTCATCAATCAGAACAGTAAACAAAAACAATTGCACTTCCATTTAAACATTGCCTGTTGAAATCTGTCACCCTAACGAGTAAGGAAAGGAAGTAAACACATCTACCCGAGTGAGGAAGAAATTGTTATGGCAAAGGATCACTTAGCAAAAAATTGCTAATCATCAGTGAGGCATCAACGAAGATGCAGCCAGCTGGACTCTACATAACAGACATCATATTAGTCACTGGGTAAATAAAGATGAAAGGGTATATGTGTAAGTCCTGGCTTAATTTATTCACAGTACAGTGGAGGAGATAAACATTGATAAAGCATCGTTATAGGTTTCCTCTTTTACAAACCTCAGTATTGTAATATAATCCACATGCCATAAAATTCACCATTCACCTATTTAGAGTATATATTTCAATGGCTTTTAGTATATTACTTTTAAAAAGTATGAGAAAATACTGTAAATTTTTCCATTTCAATCATTTTTACAGGTATAATGAAGTGGCATTAATTACATTCACATTGTTGTGCAACCATTGCTACTCCAAAACTTTTTCGTCATCTGAGTTGAAACTCTATAACCATTAAGGAATAATTCTCCTACTATACCACCCACCCCAGCCACTGGGAACCCCTAATCCCTGTCTCTGTGCATTTGTCTATTCTAAATATTTCCTGTAAGTGGACCCATGATATTTGTCCTTTTTTGTCTGGCTTACTTCATTAGCATAATGTTTTCAGCGTTCATCTACATTGTAGCATGTGTCAGAACTTTATTCCTTTTTGTGGTTGAGTGACATTCTGTTTTATGGCTCTGCTACATCTTGTTTATGCTTTCATCTGTTCCTGGACACATAGGTTGTTTCCACCTTTTGGGTATTGTGAATAATGCTGCAGTAAATATGGGTATGTAAGTATCTATTTGAGTTTCTACTTTTGATTATTTTGGGTACATACATAAGGAAATTGCTGAGTCATACTGAAATTCTATGTTTAGCTCTATGAAGAACAAAATTATAAGGTTTTAGTAGTGGTAGACTAGTTATTTAGACCAACCCTCCCATAGAAGACACTTTTAAACAACTTAATGAAATTTTTTTAAAATTAAATCATAGCTGGGTACATTAATGTAATCATGGGGTACAGTGTGGTGTTTTCATATACAATTTGAAATATTTTCATCAAACTGATTAACATAACCTTCATGTCATTTTCTTAGTTGTTATATTAAGACATTTATATTCTACTTTTAGAAAGATTCACTTGTACCGTTGTAAGATAAATCATATATCTTACTAAAAGCATTCAAGAGCCAATTATATAATATTAAACCAACTGAGATTTAAGAGAGAAAAGGAATGCTGAGAGAAATGGGTATTCTGGGTATATTTACTCTGGAAATGTTTGCCAATTTGAAATAGACAACTGTGAGATTGAACTGTACTTTTAACAGCCCCGCAGGGCCATTCCAATGAGAATGAGCTAGGAGTATAGGTAACTGCCCTTCTGCTTTGGGATTGGAGGCTAAAGGACCATATCAAGGCAGTAAGGATGAATTAGAAGTAAAATAGCTCTTGCATGATTTCAGCCTGGTGTTGAATTTTGTTTTGTTTTGGTTATTCAGAAAAATTACAAGTTGTACACCTGGAAGCATGTGATCCTGATTATAAGTGCCACATGTGTTTTGTGTGTTCTCTAGAGATGACACTGGCACAGGCCTAAAATTGTTGCTAGAAGTAATTTTACAAATACAATCTCTAGTATTCAATGGCAGATAAACAGGCATACATGAGCAAGAACCAGAGAAACAAGTTAATGGAATAAAGAAATTGTGTTTGCTATGTTCAAATACATAAGAGGCAAGTTTGAAATTTTCAAGATGGAGTTGGAAACTATAAAGAAAATGCTATGGCAGATTTGGAAAAAGAACTAAAGTCAAATTACAGAACTGAAAATACAAAATAGAAATTAATAACTTTGGTAGATTTAATGGAAGATTAGATGCTAAAGATAGAATTAGTAACATTGAAAGACAGGCCAAGCAGAAATTGTCCAGAATGAAGTAAGGTTAGACAAAAGATGTGAAAGGGAGAAGGGAGGGTAAGAGACAGTGGATACAGTGAAGGCCAATATACATTTAATTGGAGTCCCAGCAGGCCACAGCCAATATTTGAATTCTATGCCTGGCCAACTCAGACTTTCTCAAAACAAGATGAAAAAATAATTAATCCCTGAATTCAAGAATCTTAACAAATCCCTGATGGGTTAGATAATAAGTAATAAATAAGATGAACAAATCTTAGCTAGGTATATCACAGTGAAACTACAGAGTAAGAAAGAGAAAAATCTTTAGAAAGAGGGATGGTAGGAGGGAAAGACAGCAGATCATCTTCAAGATTTTGACTGGCAGCCAACTTTCCAAAGGCAATAATGGAAGCCAAAAGATAATGGAATGGCATATAGTCAATATAATGAAATAAACTGCTAACCTAGAATTCTATACCCACTGAAATTGTGCTTTAAAAATGAAATGAGAGGCGAGGGATGGTAGCTCACACCTGTAATTGTAGCTCTCTGGGAGGCAGACGTGGGGAGATTGCTTGAGCTCAGGAGTTTGAGACCAATCTGAGCAAGAGCAAGGTCCTTCTCTCCTAAAAACAGAAACATTATGTTGGCATTGTGACAGGTGCCTATCTCAGCTATTTGGGAGGCTGAGGCAGGAGGATCCCTTGAGCCCAGGAGTTTGAGGTTGCTGTGAGCTAGGCTAATGCCATAGTACCCTAGCATAGACAATAGAGCAAGACTTTGTTTCAAAAAAAATAAACAAATTCTCACAGTAAAACATTGGAAGAAATAAAGAGTGAAATAAAATAAAGACATGCATAGAAAAGTGAAAACTGAAAGAATCTTCAGCAAACTCACATTAAAAAATGCTAAAAGTGGGCTTGGTGTCTGTAGCTCAAGCAGTTAAGGTGCTAGCCATATACACCAGAGCTGGCCGGTTCGAATCCAGCCTTGGCCTGCCAAACAACAATGACAACTACAACCAAAAAATAGCTGGGTGTCATGGGGTAGGCACCTCTAGTCCTAGTTACTTGAGAGTCTGAGGCAAGAGAATTGCTTAAGCCCAGGAGTTGGAGGTTGCTGTGAGCTGTGACACCACAGCACTCTACCCCGGGTGACAGCTTGAGGCTCTGTCTTAAAAAAAAAAAAAAAAAAAAGCTGAAAGTGATCTTCTTTTTTTTTTTTTTTTTTTTTTTTTTAGGTGGCCCTGAAAAGGGCCCTTTTGCGAATTCTTTATTTAAAAAGGCAGGAAACCGGAAGGGGGAAAATTAGCCACTGAAACCTTACAGGGTGCGACCTTGATGTTTGAGCGCGTAGACAACATCCACAGCTGTGACTGTCTTGTGCTTGGCATGCTCAGTGTAGGTAACAGCATCCCAAATCACGTTTTCTTTTCTTTTCTTTTTTTTTTTTATGACAGAGCCTCAAGCTGTCCCCCTGGGTAGAGTGCCATGGCATCACAACTCATAGCAACCTCCAACTCCTGGGCTCAAGCGAGTCTCCTGCCTCAGCCTCCCAAGTAGCTGGGACCACAGGCGCCCGCCACAATGCCCAGCCATTTTTTGGTTGCAGCCATCATTGTTGTTTGGCAGGCCCGGGCTGGGGATTCGAACCTGCCACCTTAGGTGTACGTGGCTGGCACCTTAGCCAATTGAGCCACAGGCGCCGAGCCCCAAATCACGTTTTCAAGAAACACTTTAAACACGCCCCGAGTCTCCTCGTAGATAAGGCCAGAAATGCGCTTAACACCCCCAAAACGAGCAAGGCGACGAATGGCAGGCTTAGTAATACCCTGGATATTGTCTCGCAAGACCTTAAGGTGGCATTTAGTGCCCCCCTTACCCAGGCCCTGCCCACCTTTCCCTCGGCCAGACATACCGAGCACAAAGCAGAAATCGTAGCGTGAGACCTAAAAGTGATCTTCAATCCCACATGGAAAGCAAGAGATATAGAAAAGAACAAAGAGCAATTGAAATGGTGAGCCTGTGCTTGAATCATTAATACCAACTATATGAATAAAAATTACACACACAAGACAAAAACTGCATAGTTTCCAAACTAATGGAGGAATAATAAATTGAATAATAAAAGAAAATTGTTAAACAATAGAATAATAAAGATATCAATAAAAGAAAACAAGAAAGGAGAGAAAAGGGAACAGAAAATTGTGTTATAATAGGTGATTAAAATAGAAATTAATTAGTATTTTACACAAAATGATTGAATTAATGATCCAATTAAAAGACCATACCAGAATGACAAACAATATGCCATGTATAAAAGATACAACCTAACATTTAAGGATATAGTAAAAGAATGGAAAATGTATCATGCAAACATTAATCAAAAGAAAGCTAGTATAGCCAGACTAAATCAGGCAAAATATATATAAGGCAAAAGATACAACTAGATGAAGAGAATCACAATAATAACAAACTTAAATTTACCAGGAAGATATAGTAATCCCTAATTTGTCTATAGCTATCAAAATGGCCTCAACTTTTATAAAGGAAAATTTAACCAAAATACAAAGATAAATAGCTAAGTCCATAATTATGGCCGGGAATTTTTTTTTTAATTAAAAAAAATTTTTTTTTGCAGTTTTGGCTGGGGCCGGGCTTGGACCCACCACCCTCGGTACATGGGGCTGGCACCCTACACATTGAGCCACAGACACCACTCATGGCCAGAGATTTTAAAAACACCTTTTAGTAATTGGTAGAAAAAGCGGAGGAAAGATAAATAAAATGTCATTGTACCTAACAACTAAAAAATGCTCTTTTCAAGCATTTATGTTCGCAGTATTGACCATGTATGTATAGGGCTATAAAGCAGGTTTCTGTAAATTTCGAATGATTGAAATAACACAGAATATATACTCTGACAAAGACTCACTTCTCAACAACCCATTAGACAATGTTAAATTACATTCTTAAGTGAATTATAATGATGATAAAAATACTGTGTATCTAAACTTTTAAGATGCAATTATAGCTGTACTTCTAAGTAACTTAGAAGAAAGTTTGGCTCGGCGCCTGTGGCTCAATTGGCTAAGGCGCCAGCCATGTACACCTAAGGTGGCCGGTTTGAATCCACAGCCCGGGCCCGCCAAACAACAATGATGGCTGAAACCAAAAAATGGCCGGGCGTTGTGGCGGGTGCCTGTGGTCCCAGCTACTTGGGAGGCTGAGGCAGGAGACTCGCTTGAGCCCAGGAGTTGGAGGTTGCTGAGCTGTGATGCCATGGTGTTG
>CAUYQV010127274.1:0-22477 GCA_963574575.1 Galagoides demidoff
GGTGCCTGTAGTCCCAGCTATTTGGGGAACAGAGGCAGGAGAATCACTTGAGCCCAGGATTTGGAGGTTCCTGTGACCTGTGATGCCATGGCACTCTACCCAGGGTGACAGTTTGAGGCTCTGTCTCAAAAAAAAAAAAAAAGAATTTTCAGAGAAAGGTAAATTATTTTTTCTACCCTACCATTTTCTGGGGAATCCTTTCCAGTCAACATTTGACATTCTAGGCAATAGCTGACTTCAGGAGTATTTTGCTTCCATATAAATCACATTCTATTTTAAATTGTATATGTGCTTCTTAGACATGATCTTTTCTTTTTTGAGACAAGATCTTGCTCTGTTGCCCAGGATAAAATGCAATGGCATAAACACAGCTCATTACAACCTCAAATTTCTTGGCTCAAGTGTTCCTCCTGCCTTAGCCTCCTAAGTAGCTGAGACTGTAGGCATGTATCACCGTGCCCAGCTAATTTTTCTATTTTTTGTAGAGACAGGGTCTCACTCTGTTGCTCAGGTTGGTCTCAAAATCCTAGACTTAAGATCCACCCTGACCTGTTCCTGGCCTCCCAAAGTACTAGGATTACAGGCACTAGCTAACATACCTGGCCAGAAATAATATTTTTTAAAGTCAGTGATCCATAGAAAGTTTGAAACAACACAACAGTGAGCACAACTTCTATACTCTTATCTAGATTCACCAACAACCTCTTAACCATACTTTTTCTGCCTTTGTTGCCATACACATTTCTCTTTTGCCAGACCATCCAAAAATAGACCATAGCCATCAGAAATATGCTGTTTTAATTATTATTTTATTTGCTGCTTAGTGCAGCGGAACAAGAATACTGTAGTTTGTTGTGTAATTGGTGCTAAATGTTAGGACATTAGTGCTACTTATCTGATGTCTGGGGTACATTTTGTTAGAGTCAGAGATACTCAGATTAGGGTTATTTTCTTAACAATCCCTGCATGATGCTTAATTTCTAAAGTCTCTGTAATCACAGAAGAAATATTTGACTAGTTATTAGTACATTTAAGACCCTAAAATTTAGGCAGCAGTGTTCTTGAATAGAAATAAAGTTTAACAAAGTTAAAATACTACATGTTTTTTAAAAATGTCTTTGCTTTTGCATGATAACCAATTTGGAAAAAGGAAAAGTTCAGTATTTGAAGTAGAACTTGAATTAGGACTTGAATCCGTAATTGGTTGGAAGGTTTATTTATTGTTAGAAACTGGTGCTTTCTGATCGAAAATACATGTATTGTAATCACTTAAGCTAAATATGACTACAACTCTAAGAGCTTTTTTTTTTTTTTTTTTTTTGGGCCAGGAGATTTTGATGAATTCACTCAAGATAATAAAGACATCATTTTGAAAAGCATAGCAGAAGACCTTCGTAATCACTTGCCTCTAGAAGCCATGCTTTCTTCAGAACAGCTAGCCCTTCAAAAAGTAAATACGTTACAATAATTTGCTCTTAGTGCTACTTAAGCATTCTCCTATTTTTCCCTAACGCCTTTCTCGTCTAATTAGTCCTAACTTCAGTTGTAAGTAGTTTTTCATTTAGTGCGTCAACTATGTCCCCAGTTCTTCTGAGTCCTTAACCCAGTGGTTCTCAACCTTCCTAATGCCATGGCCCTTTAATACAATTCCTGTGGGTCATGACCCACAGGTTGAGAACCGCTGCCTTAACCCTTTGGCTCCCTAGTGCTATTCATTCAGAAAATATTTTCTGAGAGCATCCTGTTTGCTAAGCTTTCAAAAGTAAAAACAATCACTGCCCTACAATGGCCAACAATATAGCCCTGCCTACACAATTGTCTTGGTTTTCTCTTGCCTGTTCCACTCACCTCACTCTTTTCAAGGGTGAAGCTCACAGTATATTTCTTTCTCCTATATTCACATTGCACATTTTTCCTTATTCTTCTATTCCTTTATTTTTAGAATCAGTTCTCATTTTTCTTCTCCCTATAGCCCCCTCATTCAAGTTCCTTCAAATCCCAGGCCTCATGAGAGTCCTATGTTATGAATATTGTTTTGTAAAACAAAGCTAATAATAACTCTTCTTTACCAACTAATCTAAAAAACAACAATCCTCCGTGTGGTTTTCAGCCTATAATACTGGAGAATTTTTTTTTTTTTTCCTAAAATCAGGTCTCACTCTGTCTCCCTGGATAGAGTGCCCTGCTGTGGTATCATCGTAGCTCACAGCAACCTCAAACTCCTGGGTTTAAGCCTCCTTCTTGCCTCAGCCTCCCAAGTAGCTGGGACTACCGACACGCTCCACCATGCCTGGGTAGTTTTTTGTTTTTAGTAGAGATGAGATCTCACTCTTGCTCAGGCTTGTCTTGAACTTCTGAGCTCAAGTAATTTACCTGCGTCAGCTTCCCACAGTGCTAGGATTACAGCCATCCAGATATTCAGAGTAGATTCTCAATGGAGGAACATAGTGAATAGTATAAAAATTGAGAAAAATATTTATGATATAGTTTGGATTTTTTTTTTTTTTTAAGACAAGATCTCATTCTGTCACCCAGGCTGGAACACAGTGGCATGATCATAGCCCACTGAAGCCTTGAACTCTTAGGATCAAGCAATTATCCCACCTCATCCTTCCAAGTAGCTAAGGTGCCACCAGGCCCAGCTTATTTTTTTGTTTTTTAGATATGGGATCTCACTATGTTGCCCAGGCTGGTCTGGTCTCAAACTCCTGGGCTCAAGTGATTCTTCTTCCACAGCCTCCCAGAGTGTTGGGATTATAGGCATGAGCCACTGCACCCTGCCTGAATATTATTAATAAAGCAGTCTTATTGTATATACCACAATATATAAAATGAGGAGGAAAAATTATTTGTTATATGTTAACAGTTGATCAACAATCTTTTAACAAATTTTTTTTTTTTTTTTTTTTTTTTGAGACAGAGCCTCAAGCTATCCCCCTGAGTAGAGTGCCATGGCATCACAGCTCATAGCAACCTCCAACTCCTGGGCTCAAGCGAGGTCTCCTGCCTCCGCCTCCCAAGTAGCTGGGACCACAGGCGCCCGCCACAACGCCCTTTTTTTTTTTTTTTGGTTGCAGCCATCATTGTTGTTTGGCGGGCCGGGCTGGGGATTCAACCCACCACCTTAGGTGTACGTGGCTGGCGCCTTAGCTGATTGAGCCACAGGCGCCGAGCCAACAATCTTTTAACAAATTAAGGTCTTTTTATCTTCACTTTATTTCTTATCCTTATAGATATCCATACCTGATTTTACATATTTATAACATAGTTTTCTTTGTGTAAGTGTATATATAATTTTTAGGTATCCAAATAGGATTCTTTATTATAGTTAAAGTAGGAGTCAGACACTTTCCTTTGTAGCCACTCCCTATTATAACTTGTATCACGAATATGAATAAAGGGCTAGCATTTGTAAGCATTAAGTTGTATTAACATTTTTTATTATTTGAAAACTTTGCATTCTAGGCAAAGATTACTTGTTAATATTACTTGGTAAGTCACTGCCATGTAGGACTCAGAAAACCTGGTATTAGTTTCAACTTTTCCCCTCTACTATTTCAAGAAATCTCTCTGGGTATCAATTTCTTTGTCTGTAAAATATTCTATAATACTCAGGATGGGCAAGATGATCTCTAATATTCCTTTCAACTAAAATTCTGTGTATTCCTCAAAGCTGTTTTGCATCATGCTAGGTCAAATAAAAAGTTGCTGGGGTCTCAGAAATAAAAGAACAGTTACTGACTTGAATAAGTGAAATTTATGTTTCTGTGCCTTCTTTTTGCTCTCAAAATTTTAGCATATGACCCACTGATGTTTTGCCTTATTTAGCAATAAAAGGAAATTTCTTTGTACTGAGTTTCTTTTGATGTTTTTCTCTTCCCACCAGATGCAGCAGCAGCCAGACCCCACAGTTCACGTTGATGCATTCCTTTATGATGAAGACTTTATTGATTCATTATGTGAGGAGGGAAAAATGAGCAGAAACTACTGTATGGTGTGTGGCTCTCACAAGACAGCACCTTTAGGTAGGTGCTCAGGCATGCAAATCTGATGACTTTGTATGTGTACTTTTTCTTTACATGTCATGAGTATACAGATTTTTGACCAGGCCATTCAGTATTATTTTAAACATCTATCGCAGTTAAGGAAACTGAGTATTAATAGAAATTTTATATAGGGAAGCTAGGCTACTTATTGTTCCCCAGGGCACATCTACAAACTATTTTTCACACTTAAAAACTGTTTAATTAGAGGTAACTCTTAGATTCAGAAACTAATCAGAAGTGACTGAATCCTTGACAACCAACTCATAACTCTACATACTCAACAGAGATTAATAATATTAACCATACGCTGATTTACAATGAGAAATATAACTTCCAAGGGGGCTGAAATGTTCTCCCTATGAAAACATTTACTTGAGAAGTCATAGAATGAGCAGATGTTATTGGGTGGGCATGGACTCAGATGACACAGATAATCTTGAAAAGCAGTTTATCAGGCCATAATGTGACCGAGTGAAACATCCTGAACTGTAACAGAGAGCAACTCTAGTGACAGTCTCCTGCATCTCTGCCCCTCAGCCTCAGTACCTATGTCCAAAATACAAACCTATACTAACTCTATGCTGCTAATATGTTAAGGCTTCTATTAATACATTCTTTGTTCAAACTAGGTATGATTGTCTGGTCTGTGGCTTTAGGCAGGTATCTCCCAGCTTAATTAGATTTAGAGTTGTTGCACAGGGTGGGCTACCCCTCCTGGTAAATAATTTTGTGCTTATAAGTATGTTACTCATTTAGGAAATACCATTCTCAAAAGTTAACAACTACCAAATTTATTTATTTTTATTTTTTTTTTTTTTTTGAGACGGAGCCTCAAGCTATCCCCCTGGGTAGAGTGCGATGGCATCCACAGCTCATGGCAACCTCCAATTCCTGGGCTCAAGCGAGTCTCCTGCCTCCGCCTCCCAAGTAGCTGGGACCACAGGCGCCCGCCACAACGCCCTGCCATTTTTTGGTTGCAGCCATCATTGTTGTTTGGCGGACCCGGGCTGTGGATTCGAACCCACCACCTTAGGTGTACATGGCTGGCGCCTTAGCCCATTGAGCCACAGGCGCAGAGCCACAACTACCAAATTTAGAATATGTTGCTAATACAAATATATTTTACCTATATTATAATTTGGGGTTAAATTTCTCTGATTTACTGGTTTAAGATTCTATTTCTGGGCTCGGCGCCTGTGGCTCAATCGGCTAAGGCGCCAGCCACGTACACCTAAGGTGGCGGGTTCGAATCCCCAGCCCGGGCCCGCCAAACAGCAATGATGGCTGCAACCAAAGAATGGCCGGGCGTTGTGGCAGGCGCCTGTGGTCCCAGCTGCTTGGGAGGCAGAGACAGGAGACTCGCTTGAGCCCAGGAGTTGGAGGTTGCTGTGAGCTGTGATGCCATGGCACTCTACCCAGGGGATAGCTTGAGGCTCCATCTCAAAAAAAAAAAAAAGATTCTATTTCTGGATAATCTAATTTCTATTTGAGGTAGTTAAAATTCACAAAATAAAAAGGACGTGGATAAAAACAACAGAGGAAAAACTAAAAAGTGAATTATAACACTATATCAGATAGATCTCTGATTTATAGCAATTCACAGAAGAGCTATAATTGGCAAGTAATAATTTGAAGATTAGGATGCATCTGCCTATAAAAATCAGGTTTTTAATGACTGGGTACCCAGGCCAGCCCAGATAAATATAGTGAATCAGAAACATCTATTGCTATGGTAAACGCTTCCTCCCACATGACATGGGGCATGTCTAGCTACAGGACATTAACAGTGACTCTGTAGCTCAGAGAAGAAGTACAAGTATGCCAAAGAGAATGATGAGCATGATGATCCTAGGGCGATAAGGACTACACTGGTCAAGCCCGCCCCACTAAGAATTACTTCTGAGACCTGGTCTCAAAGGATTGGCCCGCCTGCTTCCATTTTCTTTGCCACCATCTATTTGTTGTGACCAAGGTTTCCCCCTTCCTGCCCATTATATTATGTAGAATATAATATAGTAAGTCTTAGGGTTACCTCCATATCAGGAGAAAGCCAGACTCAGGCTATCCCAGATGCTTACTTCATGACAGCAGTTGGAGTGAGAAGATAGACTAAGAGGCTAGAAATGTGGCAATTAAGCTAAGTAGGATAAGAGCAATTTCTGGAGTTACCTTAATCTTGCTTCATATCACTTCTCTCTCATACTCCAGGACACATTCTAGGTTGGTCAGGGCCTCCACATAATTCCAGAGATGGGTGTTTGTTGGGTAGTATAACATCGTTGCAGCAGTATAAGGCAGTTCTGAGGTTTGAGTCTAGGGTTAAGTGAGAAAGTCCGATGGTATGGAAGTTAGAAAGCCATCCCAGGGAGCAACAAGTCACAGGGAGAAGAAGGGAAAACCCAGGACATCCCAAGAAGGAAATGAAGGGCACAGGGATAGGGATGGCCATCTAAGTAACTGTTCCCTTGAGGTCTTTTATATGGCAGAGACTAAATATTTATTCTTTAGTTACCGTTTAGAGTATAAAAACAAAGTTATTAATTTTTTTCCTCTGGATTTCATTGGTTAGGGAAAAAACTGTGATATATATCTTATAAATATAGGTAAAAAAATTCAACGTACAGAATGTTATTGTTCATGCCTAATCAAATTTGACGTTCACTCTGTTCTAATTCTCCAGGATTTATTTCTCATTCCTTCTCCCTCATGGAATTGAAGTTCATTTATCATCATGTTCTCCCTGATCTGTCCGGAAAGATCTTGGTTGATGTTGGTTCCAGGCTCGGCACAGTCCTTTTTGGGGTAAAGTCCAGCTTGTGGACATACTCAACATTTGGAAAATACTTTCTTCTCCTGCTAGCAACAGCTTTGCCTGCCACCATGCAAGGTGACAGCTTGGCTTTATTTATTAAAGTAACAGATTAAGGAGGTTAAAATAGTATAGCATCAGCAAGAACTTAAATTCTACTTGATGGTAATAATTGAATTTGGAATTTTAAAGGCAGGCTGTATGATTTTCTATACTACTTTGTCTTTGCAACAAAAATGAAGGAATATCAACAAAACAGAAGCAGGTGACTTTCATGACACGTTTGCTATTCTATCGGTCACTGCTGCCTTCTAATCCCTTCATTTTTTGGTGCCATTCTAAATTGGTATGCTGAGCTTTGATAAGAACTCTTATAAAACTGACAAATTAACTTAACCCAGGAAATTGCTGTATGGCCACAAGCAAGTCAGTTAGCAACTTTGAGCTTCTAGTGCCCCATCTGTAAATGAGCACTAAATGATAGCCAACGATACATCTTGCTCTAATTTTCTGTGATCCTCAGTTTGAATGTCTGTTTCTAAAGTATCTCTTCAAAGTGGCATTTTAGAAAAATTCGAATCATGAGGCTTTCTTATATTCTTAAACAGTTTTATCAAAAAACTCTAATGTGGTTTCTGGTTGTCATTAGTAGACTTGTTAAAACATGTGGCCAACAGCAGTCGAGGTTCATGCCAGAAACAGGCACTATCAGTTCCCAGCATCATGGCCTGTTTTCAACAGAAAAAGTTAACCCTTTAGTGCTTAGTTTATTTTTCAGTGTTCAAGACTTTTATTCTGTAATTAGGAAAGGTAGCCATAATAGAAAATATACAATTTGTCAAATTGTTGTTTACTTGGAGAATGTCAGAGACTATGATTATTTACTGTACTTTGCCTACCCTAGTCAATTTTCTGATTTGTTTGAAAAGTTTAAGGCTAAAAGATTTATGTCCATAGTGTCAGCATTGATAAATTTTAAAATATTGTCATTTTTAATCATATTAGTCACTGATTAAGTCAATAAAGTTTTTTTGAATGCCTGCATATGCCTGCCCATACTCTAAAAATCTATGAGCTACAGATATAAATTTGGTTTTCACATAAGTTGCTATTAAATGATCTCAGAAAATGATTTGGTCTTTCCCTCCAAATTATTATTTTATTGTTACTGCAACCAAAAATAGAAATATAACAATATATAGTCAGTTCTTGATTATCCTTATTAATTAACTGGTTGTTTATCTTTGACAAATCACCAGGCTGATTTTCCTAACCCAAACAGTACCTCAGGCCAGCCTCTCTCCTGGCACACTGTGCATGATTTTCCATTGTATTCCCTACAGTTTAACTCCTTCTTGCCTTCCCCTGATGTAACTTCCCAAGAAATTACAGAAGTTGGATATTAAACAGAATTTTCTCATTCTGACTTTGTTGAATACCCAGTTTTATCAGGAAAAAAATTATCTTTAAAACTATAACTATTATAAGTAATGAGAATTCATGAACTACAATCAAGGCCTTGATCAGTAAGAGTCTTTCAAGTTCTGAAAGTTGCAAGTTTTATATAAGCTACATGATGTTATTTATCTTTCACTTTATTTTTACTTTATTGAATTATAGTTTTTTAAGTTTGGCTTTTTAAATTTCAAGTAGAAGTTAATTTGCTTCATTACATATCTCCCTATTTTAGGGTTATCTTTACAGTTCAGCAGTGCAACTCTATGGAGTAGAATTGAATGGAGATTTTTGCCAGTTGCAGGAAGTGATCATAAAAAAATACCAGTTCACTGACAGAATACAGGTACCTTTTAAAATATATTTTCTTGTTACTCATTATATAACTGAGCCAAATCTCTTCTTGTGATGTTTTCAAATCTCTTTTGGTTGCCATTGTGTATTAACAGATCAAGTTGACTTAATCTTTCAAAATACTAATAGAGATGAGTTATTATAATTGTATCCTACTCATACTTCTCTTTCCTAATTTTATTAGAAAGTAAAATTTTTTTCTTAATTTTCTTCATGTCAGCTGTAGTTCTTTTTTTTTTTTTGACAGAGTCTCACTTTATTTCCCTCGGTAGAGTGCCGTGGCATTACAGCTCACAGCAACCTCCAACTTCTGGGCCTAGATGATTCTCTTGCCTCAGCCTCCCAAGTAACTGGGAGTACAGGCACCCGTCACAACACCCGGCTATTTCTTTTGTTGCAGTTTGGCTGGGGTCACACTTGAACCTGCCACCCTCGGTACATGAGGCCGGTCTCCTACCTGCTGAGCCACAGGCTGTGGTTCTTATAGCAGCATTTTTTAATCTCTAGAGGTTGGCTAGAAATGTATTTTAACTCTGAATTTTGAAAGTAAGCAAAAGGGCTAAGTAATGATCACCGTTCTTTATCTTCCTGTATGTAAGGTTTCAGGAGATATCGTGGATGCCACAGAATAACAGTTCATAGGGAAATGCCTTGGGTTAGGCTATGACAAAAGTTTTTTCTTTTTCCTGTATTTAAGGTAAAAAATAAAAAGGTAATGGAATTTTGTGGTTAATGTAGTCCTGGTTATCATTTCACTAAAGATCCTACACTCTGATGGCAATGCAGAGAAATACTGAGTATCTCTGATGTTGAAAGACATACCTCAGTAAGTTTAAGGGTCTAGTCAATCCTTTTTTTTATAGAAGGAAATTATTTTAATCCCTCCTCCTCTCCTGTTCCCTGTCTCTCTTATTTCTTTTCTCTGTCTCTCTTATATCGGAGAGGCAAAGGATCAAAGTAAACTCATTGCCCAACAATAAGTTCATTATCTCATATGTAGTAAACAATATAACATGCTGCTCTTACATAATAAGAATTATGTAACTAATAGGAATTTCAATGTAATCGAAAAGAGAGATTCAATGTTATGAACTCTTAAGGATCATAGCTTATAAATGGATTATCAAATAATGATTTTTTTAAAAAGATGGAAAAGTTGTACAAAATACACATTTATTTACATTTTAAAAGATTTCTATCCCTTATTTTTCAAGGGAAAATATACAGATACACACCCACCCATTTGCCTGGCTTACTTTCCTGGCTTGCGGCTTCTGTGGCCATCAGCAGCTCTATGTATAGTAAAAAGCTGTTTTTATTCCACTTTTTGTCTATTGGAAAGCTTTACAGTTTCCTTCCTTGAAACTAAAGACAAACGGATTTTGAAGGGTGCTACAATCAACAATTCTAGGATTATTTTTTTAATAGTACCAGTTGAAATCTAACTGGCCTCCAAGGCATGCTCTTTGCTTTTTTGTTTGTTTTTATTGTTTGGTCTTTTTAACTAGAGCTTTCCTCAAGAATTCTAGAAATCCATGGTTGCCTGCTTATACTTGAGAGTGAGAAACAAAAAAGCTGAAGTTCTGAGCACCTGAGTGAGGATTGTGAACTGTGGGCTTTGCTATTAAGTGGTCTTGTTGGGTAGTTAATTAGTCGGGAAATATCTAGCAAGGTATCTTAAGTAAACGTCTGTTCTTTTGTTGGAGTTGAAAAAAACTGTATAAGGGGCTGGCTGCTTCCTAAACTGACTTTCAAGCAAATTCCCTTATTTTTAGTATTTCTCCTACTCTTTGACCTGGGACCACCAATTATAGCCCTTTGGAGATTCTGTATTATAAATAAGGTTTAAATTTTTTTTTCTTAATTGAGACAGAGTCATTTTGTTACCCTTAGTTGAATTGAGACAGAGTCACTCTGTCACCCTCAATAGAGTGCGGTGGTGTCATAGTTCACAGCAACCTCAAACTCTTAGGCTCATGCAATTCTCTTGCCTGAGCCTCCCTCGTAGCTGGAACTATAGGCATCTGCCACAACGCCCAGCTATTTTTTTGTTTGTTTGTTTATTTCATGTTAGTAGGCCCAGGCCACCTTCAAACCCACCAGCCCCACATAGGGTGCATCCGGCTGGCACCCTAACCACTGAGGAACAGGCACCCAGCCAAGATTTGAATCTTAACTTTCAGCATTTGTGGCTTGGAAATCAATTTTCTTAGGTCTCCTAACTTCCTTATAACCTCCACTTTTTTCCCTAACTTATAAATGTTTTATGTATATTGTTTCTTTTCCTATTCTCCCCATCTTTATGGGCTTACTTCCTTTTTAAAAACCTTATACTGTCATTATAATGAGGTTTCAGCAATATAGAAAAGTACATGTATATGTTTTATCTACTACCTTTATATGGAAAGCCAGTGGGTTTAAATTCTTCTTTCTTCCCCTTCCTCTAGGGTAGAGGTAAATTTTCCGTGGTTTGTATCCCTGGTGTTGGCTTATTCCTTTGATGGCATTTATATGAAATCATTGCCCTAGCTTGTTCACCCCATTACTAGAAATAACATATTTGAGAGCAGCTATTGTATCTCATACATCGTAGTGTATATCCCTGCATAGTATCTTACACATAGGTGGGTACACATTAAATATGGCTAAATTAATTTTGGTTGCCTTGTGGCCTCTGCATTGCCAGCATTCCAGAGTTTTCCCATAACTACTCTTTGGGGTTTTCCTGGGATTCTTTTTTTTTTTTTGACACAATGTCTCACTATGTCGCCCTGGGTAGAGTGCCATAGCATCACAGCTCACAGCAACCTCAGACTGTTGGACTTAAGCGATTCTCTTGCCTCAGCCTCCCAAGTAGCTGGGGCTATAGGTGCCCGCCACAATGCCGGGCTATTTTTTTTGTTGTTGTAGTTGTCGTTGTTGTTTAGCAGGCCCATTTGAACCCACTAGCCCTGGTATATGTGGCCGGCACCCTAACCACTGAGCTACGGGCACCGAGCCACACCTGATTCTTTTTTACGCTGTGTAGTGGTAGGGTCTAGAGATGGGAAAGGAAAAGGGGAGGACTGTGTGAGACCTGTGATGTGTAAGTAAATTTATATATCAATTTCTTGTCTAAACTACTTATCTAGAAAACTTGAAGTGACTGGTTTTTTCTTTGTATTGAAGAATATCTCAAGGGTGTATTTAGAGGCCTCAGGCCATCTTAATTTAAATTATTTTAGCATTTTTACTTTAAACAAAGAAAAATTTTTTTTGAAAATCACATATTATATAAGACCAAATGCTTATTTGAAAAGAAACAAAGTAAAACCTTTTTTCTCCTCTTTTTATTTTTCTATTTTTTATTTTTTGTTGTTGTTGTCGCACATCGGCCAGGGTTGGGTTCGAAACTGCCACCCTCCGTATATGGGACCAGCACCCTACCCACCGAGCCACAGGCACCGCCCTTCCACTTTTTTTTTTTTAATTTTTTTTTTCTTTTTTGAGACAGTGTCAAGCTGTCACCCTGGTAGAATGCTGTGGTCATAGCTCAGCAACCTCCAGCTCTTGGGCACAATCAATCCTTTTGCCTCAGTTTTTCTATTTTTAGTGGAGACAGGGTCTCGATTTTGCTCAAGCTGGTCTCAAACTTGTGAGCTCAAGCTATCCACCCACCTCAGCCTCCAGTCTGCTAAGATTATAGGCATGCACCACCATGCCCAGAATTCTCCTCTTTTTAAAATAAAATTTCTTATGCTTTTAAGAAAATGTTTCCTCTTGGTGTTCTTCCTATTGGCTACAAGACTTACTATAATGTAAGTTAATTTTTTGAGGTATACAGTTTTTCATTTTGTTCTTTGTTTTTTTTTTTGGGGGGGGGTGGATTTCAGACAGGGTCTTACTCTGTTGCCCAGGCTAGAGTGTGGTGGTATTATTATAGCTCGTTGCAATCTCAAATTCCTGAGCTCAAATGATCGTCCTGCTTCAGCCTCCTAGTAACTGGGACTACAAGTGTTTGCTACCATGCCCAGCTAATTTTTTTTTTTTTAATTTTTTGTAGAGACAATGTCTCTCTGTGTTGCCCAGGCTGGTCTCAAACTCTTGGCCTCAAGCAACCCTCTCACTGTGCTAAGGTTAAAGGCGTAAGCCACTGCATGTAGCCTGTGTACAGTTTTTAAATAAATTGTTTTATTTACTTTTTTGGGTAGGTAATACATTCAAACAATGTTTAGATGAAGACTTAGACAAGGCCAGTTAACATGTTAACATTTTGTAATTTATAACCTACTTTTATAATTATCTGGTCTCATTTGATTCCATGAATCAGGAGAGATATTGTTCCTTTCTATTGATGAAGAAATTGACTACCTAAGAGTACACACCTAGTTGGTGATAGAACCAGAATTTGAACTTAGGTCCTTTGACCCTTGTAACTAGTGTTATAGTGGAAAAAACTCTGAACTTGAAGTCAAAAGAGCATAATTATGAGTAAGTAAATAATTAAGTCTAAAGCAAATGAATTTTCCCAAGTTCATGGCTTTTACTAGATATTTTAATATCTCCTATAAGCCTCAGTATTATACTGACTTTCTCCCATTTTCAGAAGTGTTAACTGTTCATATTGCTTCACAGCAGGAGTCAACCAGTAGACAGTTGGTATGTGTTTGTTTGTATGTTGTATGATCCTTGTTCTCTGACATGAACTCATTTTTCTTTAGGTGCTTCATGCAGACATCTGCACCCAGGGTTTGCTTCTGCAAAATGCTGATGTTGTTATCATGAATAATGTCTTTGAATATTTTCTTAACGAGGCAGACCAGGCCAGGTACGTTATTTATTCAAACAAAAAATTTGTTTGTTTGTTTTTTGAGACAGAGCTGCCCGCCTTGGCCTCCCAGAGTGTTAGGATTATAGGCGTGAGCCACCACGCCCAGCAAAAAATTTGTTATTACATATATCTAGCAAAGTTTGAAAAGAGATTAGTAAACCAAAAATGTTTTCCTATTAAACTTTTTAAGAAAAACCTCAACTGTGAGATTATATGCATAAGGAAATGTATAAAGGAAAAATAAAAACACACTTCCATTGTCTAACTTTGTAAAATGTTATATATAATTTTTGACTGATATAAAATGATTTCATGACCCAAATACTTAGCAGCAAGGGATACAATAAGATCATCAGTTCCCAGCGGGCCTTTATAGTTATTCTTTTGCTTCAGTTTTCTTTTCTATCAAATAACGTATCATATTGCTATCCTATCACAAAATAATGGAAATTAACTAAAGCTTGTAAATGAGTATAAAACAAGCTGTAAGAATATTAACCTGGACAACAGTGATTAATTTCAAACTTTAAAAGTGTTCTTAAGGTAGCAATACTACATTCCTGGATAGGATGTCCTAATTAGAAAATTCTCCTGTAGTCTGTCGTTTGAGATGCTGATCTTGTGGTCAGTTAGGCTTGCTGATTAATTTGTTTTCATAACGTCATTTGGGTACTCAAGATGTAGGAAAGCTTCTTTCCCTGTGTATGAAAGGGAGATACACTAACGTGTGGATTAGTGCATCAGTAAGGTTCCTACTGCAGAGAAATAAAAATGCATGTAGGTATAGACCAGAAATAATTAATACTGTGTGGAATACTGAATAGCTAACCTCTTTATTCTCTCCCTGCTGTTTTACCTTCTCTACATTCTTCTGTTTCTCTCTCTCTGTCTTTTTCTCTTTCTCAAATACACACATATCCCACCATACACGATCACTGTAAAACTAACAATTTAGGGCAGCGCCCATGCTAAGTGGGTAGGACAACACCACATACACCAAGGCAGGCAGATTTGAACCTGGCCTGCTAAACAGCAATGACAACTGCAACAAAAAAATAGCTTGTTGCCCCAGCTACTCAGGAGACTGAGGCAACAGGATTGCTTAAGCCCAAGAGTTAGTGGTTGCTGTGAGCTGTGATGCCATAGCACTCTACTGAGGACGACAAAGTGAGACTCTGTCTCAAAAAAAAAAAAAAACAAACTAAGAATTTAAATAATAAAAAGAAGCTAGTTCAACAGAAGGTTAATCATGTAAGCAAAGTCACAGGCTAAAGACTAGCTGCACAACATGTATAAAGTTGTTTTAATTATAGTGCCCTTCTTTTTTTTATAGAAACAGAGTCTCACTTTATCGCCCTGATAGAGCGCGTGGCATCACAGCTCACGGCACCTCCAACTCCTGGGCTTAGGCAATTCTCTTGCCTCAGCCTCCCGAGTAGCTGGGACTACAGGCACCTGCCACAATGCCTGACTATTTTTTTGTTGCAGTTTGCTGGGGCTGGGTTCAAACTCTCCACCCTCTATATATGGAGCCAGCACCCTACCCACTGAGCCACAGGCGCTGCCCCTTTTCTTTTTTTTCTTTTTGACACAGAATCTTACTCTTTTGTCCTGGGTAGAGTGCCATACCATCATCACAGCTCACAACAATCTCACACTCTTGGGCTTGAGTGATCATCTTGCCTCAGCCTCCCAAGTAGCTGGGACTGTAGGTGCCCACCACAGTGCCTAACTAGTTTTTCTATTTTTAGTACAGACGTGGTCTTGCTCTTGGTCAGGCTGGTCTCAAACTTGTGAGCTCAAGCAATCTACCCACCTCAGCTTCCCAGAGTGCTTGGGTTATGAGCATGAGCTACCATGCCTAGCCCATTGTGTCCTCCCTAAGCACAGTTTCCAGTAGACAAAGAAGGATTAGCTTTTTGCCTTTTTTAAATGATAAGTAGCCAAATATATAATTTTTGGAGAATGAATTATCAAGTTTATGTTTTATAAAAGGCTGAAAGAAAAATCTTCTTTGGAGATTCATTATAAAAAGATTTTGAATGCTGAAGAATGATGAAAGCTATCCGTAAACTTGATGTGAGAAATACTGCTTATTTGGGTTTTTTTGAATTTTTTAAAAATGTATTGATTTGCATTTAAAAGTAACTGCCAACAAAGATTCACTGGTAATGAACAAGTGGGAAAATACAGTCAACACTACTGAAAGACTGCTAAGACAATTCCAGGACATTGGTTTATGTAATGAACAAAACCTCTTAGATGCTGTCACCAATCGAAACCTGGCTGCTGCTTAACTGTCTGAACACACAGTGTGGTATATTTTACAATATTCAATCATTTCTGTCTTTAATATATAAAAAAATTAAAATACAATTAAAAAACTAATATATCTTCTCTTTAAGTGTTTCTTACAGATTTATAATTTCAATACTTTGTTCAGTAGTGGTATGGTTGAAGAGATTTTTTTCATTTACAAGTTAAACAATAATCCACCCAAAGGGAACCAATAAACTATAGGCTCACAGTACAAATAAAGAGTTCAGGAATGCAGCAAGTGACATTTGTAAAGTACAAAACAGATAAATTTCTTAGAAGACACATGCAGAAAGCTCTACTAAGCAGATGGCCACAGAACTAGAATGTTTGATAATTTTATTGTTAATGTTAATAGGTCTCCAGATTGTTCCAAACTCTGCTTGAACTTTTATCTTAGGCTTTGTATTTTGCTTTTTCAGTTTCACTAATGACACAAACATGGTTCAAATCCCTGAAGTATTCGTTATAGTCAAGGGCATATCCTATGACAAACTTGTCTGGAATTTCAAATCCAACAAAGTCTGGCCTGTATCCAACACTTTGAGGGGTCCTTTTCCCTACAAGCTTGTGACCTTGACTGTCTTCGGATTATACTACTTGACACAAGGAAAGCAAGGTTTGCATTGTCTTGCCAGTGTCAATTTATATCTTCAACAATTAAGACATTCTTTCCAGTTAAAGTTGAGAGATCATCTCCACCAATTACTTTTATGTCCCCTGTTTACTGGTCATTATAGTAGCTCTTCAGTCTGATGAAATCTACAGTCATAGGAATAGATCTCTCACTATTTCTATTCAGTGCTTTGATGTAATCCAGCAGGTCAGCAAAGAACTTATAACCTCCCTTGAGCACACAAAGGACTACAATGTGATGTGATAGTCTCCCATCTCCTTCATCACATCTTGAGCAAACCATTCAGTCCTGTCCATAATTAGTGCATGAGGAATAGACACCTTTTCCAAAACCTCAGTATAATGATTAGGTGTGCAGAATAAATTGAGGTCATAACCTGGTTCATCATCACTAATCACGATGCTAGGGCTGCAGGTTGCCATAAGTGAGCCAGTTCTTATTTGGGTTTTTAAAAAAACTTTGTTGGTATATTTATTCACAAATTCTTTAGGATTCATTGAATAGAGATTTGCCATATAGTATTCAACTGTCTCTCCTAAACTCGTCTAGTATGATGAATTGTAAATATGGATAGATTATAGC
This sequence comes from Galagoides demidoff, assembly GCA_963574575.1. Classification (NCBI taxonomy): domain Eukaryota; kingdom Metazoa; phylum Chordata; class Mammalia; order Primates; family Galagidae; genus Galagoides; species Galagoides demidoff. Next base: position 17,010 of record CAUYQV010127274.1, read on the forward strand.
CTCTTGTGATTGATCATCTTCATCATGAATAATGGTATACCAAAGTAAATTTAGAGGATACAGTAAAGCATTCTGATATTGGAATCATTTTGACGAAACTTATCACTTATCTATCTTATTTTGTAATAAGTAAAAAAAAATAGATAAGTATTTAACTTCCAAAGTCTCAATATCTTAATTATAATCTGAAAACAAGTGGTGATACTACCATAGGATTTGATATATAAGAAAAATCTGAACTATATCACAGTAATAGAAAATGTGCACTCAAGAAAGGCTCAGGCTTCAGAATCAGGTTAGCTCTTATGACAGGGTAACAGTCCAGATTTGTAGAGTAATTTTTAATTTAAAATATAATACTTCTGTGTACTTTTTCAGTAGGTAAAACAGATACAACTACTTAAGTGACAGTTTACCGAAAATAGCAAGAACTATGATGAATAATGCACAACCCACAACCATGGCAATATACTGGGCTTCATTCTTCTTTTTTTTTTGAGATAGTCTCACTAGGTAGCTCTCGGTAGAGTGCTGTGGCACCACAGCTCACAGCAACCTCCAACTCTTGGGCTTAAGCAATTCTCTTGCCTCATCCTCCCAAGTAGCTGGAACTACAGGCACCCACCACAACACCTGGCTATATTTTGGTTGCAATTGTCATTGTTTAGCTGGCCCAGGCCGGGTTCAAACCTGCCAGCCTGGCTGTATGTGGCTGGCATTGTAACTATTGTGCTATGGGCACCAAGCCTAGGCTTCATTATTCTTATTGAACAAACTTGGAAAATAAAATTTTTTTTTTTTTATTAAATCATAGCTGTGTACATTAATGCAGTCGTGGGGTACAGTTTGCTGGTTTTATATACAATTTGAAATACTTTTATCAAACTAGTTAACACAGGCTTCATGGCATCCTCTTAGTTATTGTGTTAAGACATTTATGTTCTACATTTAGAAAGATTCACATGTACTTGTAAGGTAAACCATAGGTGTGGTCCCACCAAACACCCTCCCGGAAAATAGGACTTTTTAGGAGCCACATCAAAACAACAAAATTGCTGCAGCCCAAGTACAATTCCATTTATTATTGAACACGGCCATGTGATTTTGTATCTAGCCTAAGAAAAGGAACATTTGTATTATTTTGCCTAATAAGCTCTACAACAGTGATTCTCAACCTTCCTAATGCCACGATCCTTTAATACAGTTCCTCATGTTGTGGTGACCCCCAACCATAAAATTATTTTCATTGCTACTTCATAACTGTAATTTTGCTACTGTTATGAATCATAATGTAAATAGCTGATATGCAGGATGTATTTAGGCAACCCATGTGAAAGGGTCGTTTAATCCCCAAAGGGGTCACAACCCACAGTTTGAGAATTGCTGCTCTAGAACTTACTAGACCCAAGAGCCATTGCTGCAACCAGAATAAGTGGAAACCATATTACTGCCCAACTGCAAAAATACATATCCCTGGATTGAGTGATCATCACTGCTTCATAGTGTGGTGTACTGTCAAGACTCGTGCGTGGTGTAGAAATCCAGTTCACGTCTACACAAAAGATTGAACAGAATGGGTCAGACAGACACTGCCCTCTGACACACACATGTGCACACCACATTCCATCATGCTTTAAAGATGACTAATCATCCTCACACTCTGGGAGGCTGAGGCGGGTGGATTGCCCGAGCGCACAGGTACGAGACCAGCCTGAGCAAGAGCGAGATCCCATTACTAGAAGTAGCCAGGCTTTGCGGTAGGCACCTGTACTCCCAGCTACTTGTGAGGCTGAGAAAAGAAAATCACTTGAGCCCAAGAGTTTGAGGTTGCTGTGAGCTTGATGCCAGGGCACCCTACCAAGGGGAACAAGTGAGACTCTGTCTCAAAAAAGAAAAAGCTGACTAATCCCTTTAAACTTCTCAAGTGCCATGTGTACCAGAAGTCCATCCACTGAATATTGCTGATAGCCAAATTAAGTATCACTCCACTCTCAGTGTTATTTAAAAGGATCTAATCTACACATTACACTCTTATTCGTCCTTGTAGTTTCTGGTTTCTGTAGACTGTTTCTCCACAACTCTTACCCGCCACCTACTACCAACTATCTCAGCCCTGTTCCACTGTATAGAACCAGTTCTGACATACTTCATAAAGAATTTCAGGAGCTTTGCCTACTGATCCAGCTTTGTGTATAGGTTCTAACAACTGAATTTTGGCCTTATTCAGAATACCTTGTAGTAACATGAATCCCCATCTTTTTAATCTCCTTGTGCTATAACCTTACAATTTTGCCAGTGCCCCTCAGGAACTGGAGAATTTACCAATGTTAGTATGCTATTGTAGTCCTGTTTCCCACAGGCAAACATTTTTGCCCAACTGCATTCCTGCATATCACCTGTGCCACATTTTTTTTGTTATCATTTTCTACAAAGCCTCATTTACCGGTGTCTGGTAAAACTTAACATGGCCAGGATCCCACATTTTCACTGTCCTAAGAATCCTCGGTGCTCTGCCTGTTCAGCCCTGGCAACCACTGATCTTTTTAATGACTCCATAGTTTCACCTTTTCCAGAATGTCATATAGTTGGAATCATACAAATATGCAGCCTTTCAGATTGGTTTCTTTCACGTAGTGATACACATTAAAGGTTTCTCCATGCCTTGATAGCTTATTTCTGTTTAGTGCTAAATAGTATTCCATCATGTGGATATGTCAGTTTATCTGTTCCTTCACCTGTGTCTTGGTTGCTTCTACATTTTGGCAATTATTAATAAAGTTACTGTAAATATCCATTTGTTGATATTTGTATGGACATGAATTTTCAGTAATTAAATAAATACAAAGGAGTGCAGTTGCTAGATAATACACTAGGAGTATGTTTAATTTTATAAGAAATCTCCAAACGATTTGCCAAAGCAGCTGTACCATTTTGAATTCCCTCTAGCAGTTATTATAATAACAGTTCCTGGCAGTGCCCGTACATCAGTGGGTAGGGCTCAACTGTGACAAAAAAATAGCCAGGCTTTGTGGTAGGTGCCTATAGTCCCACCTACTTAGGTTTAAGGTTGCTGTGAGCTATGATGCCATGGCATTCTACCAAGGGTGACAGCTTGAGACTGTGTCTCTAAAAAAAAGTTCCTATTGCTCCGCATCTTTCCCAGCATTTGGTGTTAATCAGGATTCTGTATTTTGGCCATTCTAATAGGTGTGTAGTAGCATCTCATTGTTTTAATGTATCGCTTGTTAATGTGTTTTAGAGCCTGGGAATACATTAGCCATAATGTAAGGAAGCAAGGTTCGTTGTTAGTGACAGTACCAAGTCTTGAAGAGTCTCTCTCAGGTCTTCAGGTATGTAATCCTCTTATTAAACATTTTTATTGTTAAACTTTCCCCATCCTTTTTTTCTGATAGCTATTTAATATAGAAATATTCTATCTGGAAATAGTGACAGGTGATAGAAAAAATAGCAAGACTTTATGGCTTAAGCACTGGTTTTGATTTGTCCACTGGCCTCAAGAGCTCTGAAATATAGTGATCTTATCTTGGTATAGATTCCTTTGCTTCTCTGCATAGTTTTTTCCAACTGTAGGGTTACAGTTTTAGGTTAACAAACACTATTGAATGTTTGTAAGAAGCTTAGAACACCCACATGTTAACTTTGTTAATAAACTTTCCTTAAAACAAAAGGAAGAGAACTGTTCAAGGCTTCTAGAATCAAGTGAGTAGACTGGAGCCCACATACTATGTGCACTTTTGGCTTCTAAGTCCATTTGAAATCTTGCACAAGGCACTTCTTTGTTCCCTAGATTCTTCATATACGATAAGGCCAAAATTTAATAATGAAATTCAGCCCAATAAATTCACTTAAATGAAAGTTAATTAGTACGGTAGAACCTCCATAGTTGACTACTACCTCCCTACATTGACCACCTCCTTAAGGTGACTTAATTTTCATAGACTGGACATGTACCATTTGTACATATTAGTACAGTGGACCTAGTTCCTTATATTGACCACCTGCATATATTGACCCGTTTGATACAGTCTTTTGGGTAGTCAATTTAACACAGGTTCTACTGTATTTGAAAAGCTCTTTGAGCTCTCTATCTGAAAGGTACTATGGTATTTTTTTTTTTTTTTGAGACAGAGCTTCAAGCTGTCTCAAGCGATCCTTCTTGCCTCAGCCTCCCAAGTGGCTGGGACTACAGGCACCCATCATAACAACCGGCTATTTTTAGAGATGAGGTCTCACTCTGGCTCAGGCTAGCGTCAAACTTATGAGCTCAGGCAATCCACCTGCCGTGGCCTCCCAGAGACCTAGAATTATAGGCGTGAGCCACAGTGCCCAGCCTAATTTTTTCTGTTTTTAGTAGAGGCCAGGCACAATGGCTTACACCCATAATCTTACCAATGTGGGAGGCCACGGCAAGTGGTTGATTCAGCTCATGACCTCAAGATTAGCCTAAGCAAGACTGAGACCCCTGTCTCTACTAAAAATAGAAAAACCAGCTGAGCGTAGTGGCACTTGCCATAGTCCCAGGTACTTAGGAGGCTGAGGCAAGGGAACTGCTCAAGCACAAGAGTTTGAGAAATGTTGCTATCAGCTATGATGCCGTGGCACTCTACCCAGGGCATAGAGTGAGACTTTGTCTCAAAAATATATATATGTATATATATATATTTTTAATAGAGACAGGGTCTCTTTTGCTCAGGATGGTCTTGAACAACTTCTTTTTTTTTATATATATATTTTTCAATTAAATCATAACAGTGTACATTAATACTATCATGGGGTACAGTGTACTATTTCTGTATACAATTTGAAGTACTTTCATCCAACTGGTTAACATAGAGAGATTCACATGTACCTTTATAGGATGAACCATAGGCGTGGTCCCGCCAATCACTCTCCCTCCACCCACCCTCCCCCCTCCCACTCCCCTCTCGCCATGTTCCTGGGCTAAAATTGGGTTATAGCTTTCCTATGAAAGCTATAAATTAGTTTCATAGTAGGGCTGAGTACATTGGATACTTTTTCTTCCATTCTTGGGATACTTTGCTAAGAAGAATATGTTCCAGCTCTATCCATGTAAACATGAAGGAGGTAAAGTCTTCATCTTTCTTAATGGCTGCATAGTATTCCATGGTGTACATAGACCACAATTTATTGATCCATTTGTGGATCGATGGGCTCTTGGGCTTCTTCCATGACCTAACAATTATGAATTGAGCTGCAATGAACATTCTGATATAAATATCTTTATTGTAGTGTGATTTTTGGTCTTCTGGATATATACCTAATAGAGGAATTATAGGATCAAATGACAGGTCTATTTTTCGTTCTTCAAGTGTTCTCCAGATGTCTTTCCAAAAGGAATGTATTAGTTTGCAATTTCACCAGCAGTGTAGAATTGTTCCCTTTTCTCCACAACCATGCCAGCGGTGATTTTGGGATTTTGTGATATG
>CAUYQV010127275.1:0-27627 GCA_963574575.1 Galagoides demidoff
TGCAGCGACATCATGCCTAAAAATAATCAAGAGTGTTTATTTCTTTATGAATCATGGAACTAGTATTTGGAATTATGCATATAGACCACAATCCTACAGATTGGCAGCTGGTAGGTCCAGAAATTTCTCTAGGAAAGTTTAAAGCAATTAGTTTGTGAGGATTGGAGTTTCTTAAAGCTATATTTGCTCGCAAGCATAATGAATTCATACGAGTTTTACTTACCTGATATGCTTAGCTGGGGGTTAAAGTCACTTGTCCCCAGATTGTTGTTATTTTCATGAGCAGGTAAGGAGACAAGTTATCCCAAACACCTTCTTGGTACTGCTATTTCCAAGATCCAAAGAAGATCAGACAACAAGTAAATAAAATATGATTAAGCTAGAAAAGAATTCTTTTTATTTTAATGCAAATAACATACCTTTTGAAATCTTTTAAGGTGAAGCTAATTTGCATTTTAGTAAAATACAGTTCAAGCTACATGATAGTTGCCTTACTAGAAAGCAGAATCTAAGTTAAATAACATTTTAAGTTCACTAACAGAGCTTTTAAAAAAATCTTTTAGTGAAGGCATCTATAAAATGAATACTTCTTTATATATTCCTGGTAGAAATATAGATTAAATTTAGGAAATGATTATTCATACTGATCTGCAATATGGATAGTTCCTGACTCACAGTGGTTCGATATGACTTTTTAACTTTACAATGGTGAGAAAATGAGACACCTCCAGTAGGAGTCACACCTCAAATTTTGAATTTTGATCTTTTTCTGGGCTAGCGATTTGTAGCAGATGTATTAAGTGCACTTTTGACTCACAATATGCTCAACTTTTGATGCGTTTATCAGGATGTCACCCTATCCAAAGTCAGGGAGCATCTGCTCATTGGTTTGCTTTAAAGAAGGGGGTACTATGATTCCTCAAAACCTTGACACCCAGTAAATGAGTAATGTTTAGTTTTTTGCAGAAACATAATGAAAAAGCTTGTTCAGCAGCATAGGGAACAGGTAAGTCACATCCAGGATTGTCACACTGTGTCTTTCAGCATAACATCATCTATGCCGCAAGCTCCTTACATTGCTAGAATGGGGGTGGACTTGCCCATCCAGGCCAGTCATTAGTCCATTTCACTATAAGGTATTTTAGACACTGAGAAGAAACCTGGCCTTAACCTGAATGCTCATCAAGTTAATGACCAGAGGACGGCATAGGGAGAAGAGCACTGGCCCGGGGGTGGGCTCTCCTAGACTCCTGCTCTGTCCTGCCATTCCCCAGCCCTCACCACACCACCCTGAACTGCAGTTTCCTCATCTGCAAAGTGAGAGGTTGTACTTCTTTCTAATGCACCCAGTTCTGTGATTCCATGAAAAGATTCATGAGAAAATAGTTACCAAATACCGCACCATTCTCTCAAAATACCTGGATTAAACGTCTTCAATGGGTTCTTTTCACAGACGGGACATGAAAGCTTTTGGTGTGCACGTCTCATGCATCGAACCAGGATTGTTCAAAACAGCATTGTCAGACCCAGTAACGACAACTGAAAAAAAACTCGCCATTTGGAGGCATCTGTCTCCAGAAATTAAACAGCAGTATGGAGAAGATTACATTGAAAAAAGTGAGTTTCTGGGTGGCTCCAGTATCTTCTGGATTCATTGGTGTAAGCAGCATGAGGAGTTTCAAACATAAATGAAAAACCAAGTTTCCTAGAGCAATATACCAATGGGGATCTTAAATATGGGCCTGGGATCTCTATTAATTTTAGCATCACTTCTTGCTTCTCTGGGAGTTTATAAACATTTATGGAGCATTTTCTAGGTGCCAAGCTCTTTGCTAATGAATTATATCATTTATTCCTCAAAAGCTACATAAGGTTATACAACCCTTCCTGGCCATGCCAGGACCTGAACCCAGGCAGGCTGGCTCCACAGCCCACGGTCTTCATCTCTGCACATACCTCCTATTTTTGTTAAGCACCAACTGCTCACTCAGCATTGTTCAAAGACCTATAAAAGTTAAAAAAGGGAGCCAGGAGTTATGGTTCCCACCTGTAATCTCAGCACTTTGGGAGGCTGAAGTGGGATGATTGCTTGAGGTCAGGATTTGGAGACCAGACTGGGAAATCAATAAAGCAGGACTCCCATCTCTAAAAAGGTAAGGAAAAATTAGCTGGGTAGTGCTGTGGGGCACACAGCACCTGTAGTGCTAAAGCAGGAGGATCCCTTGAGCCCAGGAGTTTGAGGCTGCAGTGAGCTGTGATCATGCCCAGCTCTCCAGCCTGGGTGACATAGCAGGACCTTCCCTCTTAAAAAAGAAAAAAGAGAGAGAAAGAAGATGATTCAGCCTCTGACTCTTAAGTAGTTTATAATATAATTGACAACAAAAAGTAACCAAGGGAGACTGTGAAACACACAAGAAAAGGGATAAAGCCAACATCCCAGGGGTGGTGCTAGACGCTGCGTCTGTAATTGCCCAAGGAATTCAGACTGAGAAAAGGGCATTGCTGGTCAAGAAGCCCCTACTGGGGACAGATCAGATTTGAATAAGCCCTGGAGGACAGGGAGGATTTATTTGGGTGGAAATTTTCTGGAGCAGGAATGCTTGGAGGGGAAGATGGAAGGAGAGGTAACATAAATTAAGAGATTGAGTGGAGGATGGAAGACTAGCAGCAAAGGTTACATAATGATGACTAGCACATAGTAAACATTTACTAGTTACTTGTCACTATTCTAAGTGCTTTACGTTGACTCTTTCATTTAAAATCCCAAATATACTCTATGAAATAGATAGTATTATCATCTTCATTTCATAGAAATGGGTGCATAGAAAAATAACTGACCTGAAATTGCACAGCCAGTAAGTGGAGGAGCTAAATTTGAACCTAGGCAGCCTGACTGCCATTTATTCGTGGCCACTGCACTACAGGGTGGACAAGCATTAAGGACTTCGGTCAAACTTCCTGTATCAGGGCTGTCCGTCCACTGCAAACTTTCTCACTGTATTAAAGTTTACTTAATATTCCTTAAACACTTAATGAGCTCCTGCTTTGAGTTGAGCAGGGTCCCCGCTAACTGTGTGTCACTCCATCCCTCCAAACTGTGATCCTGCCTCATCACCCATAGACTTAATAAGATGGTCAGCTATGGCAAGGTTCAAGGTTAGGAGTTTTCAAGGTAGAGCTAAGAGCTGAACCAGATCCACCTGGGGAGGTTTTTTAAATGACTAACTCACCACTGCTACTCCAAACACACACACACACACACACACACACACACACACGTCTCAACTAAAATGCTAAAATGTCTGGTTTGACAAATATCTTACTGCTGATATATTACTGTTGATTTAGAACCATTACTATTAAATGTCCTAATTCCCATTAACTCTGTAGGTTCTATTTTGGTTCTAACACTGAACCCTTGAGACTTAATACTTCGGGAGCAAAATTCTTCATTTAAAAGAGCTCTTTTTGATATTGACATTGGCACTTTTTAAATGCCCATGATTATATTATCAACTTCCATCTCAAATTATTTTTGAGTTGGTCTTTGGTTCAGAAATACCAAAAGGCACTGAACCCCATTTTTATGCTGGTTATTTGTATTAGAGTTTTCTAAGTCAACGGTTGGAGAACCACTAAATTCATAGTCTCAAAGTAGACTACAAATTGGAGGTCATCTTTTCTCCAGTTCTCAGACTGGGGATAGTAGGAGCTTAAAATAGTGAAAAAAAACTTACTAGGTTCTTTGAAAACTTGTAGGTTAGTGGGTCCTGAAAAATGAAAATTATATATTTTCCCTTAAGAAGACATAACCCAGGTATGTTTTAAGAGTATATGCAGGTCATATGGTAGTTCCACTTTGAGTAAGGGGGAAACATCCATACTGTTTTTCACAATAGCTATAGTAATTTACAGTCCCATCAACAGAGTGCACATCCTGGTCAACACTTATCTTTTTTCTTTTTAACCATAGCCCTCCTAACAGGTGGAAGGTGATGATATTTCATTGTGGTTTCAATTTGTGTTTTCTGATGGTTAATGATGTTGAACATTTTTTTCATATACTTGTTGGTCATTGGTATGTCTTCTTTTGAGAAAAGTCTATTCAGATCTTTTCCCCTTTTTAATCAGGTTATTTATTTTCTTGCCATTGAGTTGAGTACCTTATAGATGATGGGTATTAACCTCTTATCAGATAATAGCTTACACATGTTTTCTCCCATTCCATATGTTGTGTCTTCACTCCTTTAAACTGTCTCCTTTGCTGTGCAGAAGCTTTTCAGTTTGATGTAATCCTGCTTGTCTATTTGTGCTTTTGTTGCCTGTGCTTTTGGTCATATCCAAAAAAAATCACTGCATAGAACCAAGAAGTTTTTCCCCTATGTTTTCTTCTAGTAGTTTTATACTTTTTAGTTTTATATTTTTAGGTCTTATGTGTAAGTCTTTAATCCATTTTGAGTTGATTTTTACATACGTTATGAGATAAAGGTCCAATTTCTTTCTTCTGCATGTGGACATCCAATTTTCCCAACAACATTTTATTGATGAGGCTGTGGTCCTAAACCATTACCAATCCCTTATAAAATACCTGCTTCTCTAAAGATGTCTCAGCTCATTACTCAATTGTTTTATCTGCAGTACAACTGAGATACTTCAAGCCTCTTGAGTCAGGGCATTGGGGAATGATTCTCTTTTTATTCATAGAACTGTAGAGGCCTATGGGATATGAGTGCATGCTCACATCCACACACACCTGCACAAGCTCACATGCATACCCACATTTTCTACAAACACAGTAATGCCCTGAAAGAAATTGGAAATAAAACCCATAACTTCCCAGAGTCAGGAGTCTCACAGGCTTTATGAAATATTTTTCTCTCCTTCTTTTAAAGTAGTACTTCTCAAATTTTGGACCAGTGGCATCAGCAGCACCTGGATGCTGATTAGAAATGCAAATTACTAGACCCTGCCTCACACCCACTGAGTCAGAAACTCTGGAGGTGGAGCCCCGCAATCTGAGTTTTAACAAGCTCTCTAGGAGAGTCTGCTGACCGCCAGAGCTGGAGAGCTGCTAGTCTAAAAAAAAGTTCTGCTACATCCTTTTCTGAGAAGGACAGAAACAATCACAATGGGCCTTAATTATAATGTCAAATTGAAAATAAATTCTCTCATATACACCCTCCCCTTTGCACTCTAGTCCTCCCACTCTGCTTTTCTCCTTTCTCTAAAGAGTAAAAGTGCTTTTGTCTCTTTTTATAGGTCTAGATAAACTGAAAGGCACTACATCCTTTGTGAACATGGACCTCTCTCTGGTGGTAGAGTGCATGGACCACGCTCTGACAAGTGTCTTTCCTAAGACTCGTTATACTGCTGGAAAAGATGCCAAGGCTTTCTGGATACCCCTGTCTCACATGCCAGCGGTTTTGCAAGACTTTTTATTGTTGAAACAGAAAGTTGAGCTGGCTAATCCCAAGGCAGTGTGATTCAGCTGACCACAAATGCTTTCCTCAGGCTATGAGACTGGCCAATTTCAAGAACACATGTCCTTTTTAATCTCATTCCTTACCTAATCCAACCTGGACTCATTTAGACCATTCTTCTTTTGATAAAAGAAGGAGTTCTGAACATCACTGGTGATGTCCCAGGGTCCCTTCTCAAATATTCTTTGAAAAGAAGAGCCAGGATGAACAATATCACATAAGTCCTGCCCACTATTTAGCTTTTGCCTGCTTGATATGATGTAAAGGAAATTGAAAGATTTCCTTTTCCAAAATTATCTTCTCCATTGCCTGCATCACGCTTACAGTCCCCAGTATTTAAAGTACTCCTTGATATTGAACATTGTCCCTTATTGAGAAGAGAGATATATAGAATATTGTCATAGGTAGATTAGACATGTTCTGTTATCTTGCTGAGAATAAGACTCCAAAGGACTGGAGATTTGTTCTACAGAAATTGAGGTCTTGCTATGTTGCCCGGGCTGTTCTCAAACTCCTGTCCTCAACTGATCCTCCAGTCTGGATCTCCCAAAGTGCTTATAGGCATGAGCCACCACCCCCAGCCCCTGCAACTCTGAAACTTTGGTGGAGGCAAGAATAGGAATGACAGTGAAGCCTGAGTGACATTGATACAAGCTGAAGAGCAGCAGAAAAACACTAAGTAGAACTACAAACAGAAGAAAGGAAAAAGACAGGAAATCAAATGAGAGGACTGCAAAAAAGGATGCATATACTATTTATGGAAGTGGAGACACTCCAAGACAAGCCCTCCTATTCTAGGGGTGAGCAGAGGATAAACACCCTATTTAAGGCCACTGTGAATAGTGACGCACACATTGTTTTCTGTGGAAAAATGTAATAACAGAGTAATCATTTCCAAAAATATGAAAGTGTTGGTATTTAATTTATTCTGGTGATTGTAAAATCACACACCCCAGAATATATGTCATGATTTACACATGAAATGTTTGAAGATCTTACATTTAAGTGTCACTGAGGCCTCAGGAAGAGTGGAGCTAAATGAAGAGGCTCTTTTTTGCTCACGTGAACAGTGATCCTGGTTCACAGTCATGGTTTCAAAGTGGATTGACCCTTGGCCCACAGCACCCAAGAGAAGCAGGTGTTTAAATAGATGTTTCCCTGGATTCCAACAGCCAGTACCATGTGCCAAGATTTGTTGAATATTTACAGGAAGAAGCCTGGAGTGGCAAAATTCAACAATTTTTTGAGGACTAATATGGTGTAAAAGAGCCAGAGAGGTGATCTAGCACGTGTGTGAGCACACCACACACACACACACACACTTAATGCATTGTGAAAAAAAATTAATATCCACTGCTTGAAACTGTATCTATTTGAAGGTAACAGTAATTCTTTTTATGTTCACTCACATTTCTGGAAACATCTGCTCAGAGGTAACTTCCTCCTTCCACGTCTACAACACATTGATGACTGAAAAATCAAGTTACCGATGGTGTCAGCCTACCTGGACAAGTGTCATAATTTTGACAGAAGATGTGCTCATCCCTTTTACATCAAAATGAAAAAAGACACAGCAATAATAAGACAGAAGTGTCAGCAACATTAGCTACACTGTTCTCACCAGCCACCCTTGAAGCCATCCCCTTCTTGGTCCCAGCCCCAGAGAGACTTCACCTGAGGATCTCTGATTCCATTTGGCTACAATTAACTGACTCACACCCTATCCTTGGAGCTGAAGTTTACCAGTGTTGTTGCTGGGGCCTCTTTCTCACCTTGACTTCCCAAGTCTTGGCTTCATTTCACCCTTGGGAAGTTATGGCAGTATGTTCCCTGACTTTCCAGGCTTCCTGGGACTGCCAAGATTTATAGAACCTGAAGAAACCTCCTTTGCTGAACTTCACCCATTCTGGTCATATTGTTGGCCTACCTCATGGTGTCATTTCCTTTGTTTTGCTTCAACCTGAGTTCTTTGTTCATGCCTTCATGGCGCCACAACTTGGTAACTTCCTATTCCATCCAATCAAAAAATTCTCTCCTTAAAAGAACTGTTGCAAATAAATGTTGCCCTCCAAAATAAAAACAAATATATTCTCCCAAATGATTTTTAAAAGGTTTTCAAACTAAATGAGGAGGGGTACCTAAAAGCATTAAAGCATAGGTCTCAACAAAGGCCCAAGATGGGGGAGGAAGCGAGGAAGGGACACCAGGAAGTCACTGCTGCAGGCATCTCAGGCATGCTGAGTTCCTGCCCTTCTTTCCCTGTGGCCATCACATCTTGTTCTTTATGCTCTGGGGGAAAGACCTACCCAAATTTTATCTTTAGATATGTGAGGAGGCATATTAAGAACATGTTGTGCATTCTTCTAAGTCCTGGTCTATAATAGGGATTTGGATAGGATCCTTTCTTCGCAGAATTTTTTTTTGGTAAAGCCCAAAGGCTGAGGTTGACATTCTGAATGCCTATCTTTCACCACATGTAGCTTGAAGGCTCCTCCCTTACTTAGGTTAGAGGGACAAGGAGAACTTTCAAAACCTTCCCTCTGATCTGACCTAAAAATCCACTGTCTCTCTATCTGGGTATTCACAAGGTATTCAAATCTTGAATTTTTATCTCCCCCACCCCATCTACCATTTCCCCAGGCCCCAGTTCAGAACGAACTTCCATCAATTTTATGTCCTAAAGAGATCTTGGATCCATCTCCTTCTCTTTGTCTCCAGGGTGACCAACAGTCATCTGGTCTCAGCTCTACCACACAGCATACTCACGCCCTTGTGCACCTTCAGCAACTTCTCATGGCAGTCAGAACTGTTCAAAATTAAAATCCAATCATTCTACTCTTCTCCAACCACCACTTTCTTACACCCTTTGGTGCGTTCTCACTGCACTCTGGCTAAGGACTGACTAAAAGGCTTGGCTTGATCCATGTTGCCCCAGCACTGCTCCCTGGTCTCATTGCAGACCACTCTTCTCTTCACTGTGCCACCTCAGCACCTTCCCCATTCTCCTCCCTGGGAAGGTCCCATCTTAGCTGGTTGTCTAGAGTCCTCCTCCCGTAGCTCTCAACCTCTTCTTCAGGAAAGCCCACTCAGTTCTACAGTCTGACCACCACCTTTGCCAGCTAACTGGGTTCCCATCGTGTAGGCTCTCGCTGTGCCTTGTAATTTGCTTCAGGAACCTCATTACAGTCAATCACTATGTATTTATGTGGTTCTAGATAATACTGGTCTCCTGTATCATACTGTATGCTCTGTGAAATCAGGAACAGTGATACTTTGTTTATCTTTGTATCCCCTTACTCAGCATATTGCTGGCACATAGATGAGCATTCAGTAAATATTTAATGAATGCAGAAATCAGTCTATAATAGCCTTTCTAACTAAGGGATAATCTATTATTTAAGATCAAGCTTGCCAATCCCATTAGTTGTGCTATCTTGTGCCAATTCATGCTTAAAGTCCCATAACTTCCTAAGTACTTCCTGAAGGCTCCCTGGCTCTGGTCCTGCCATCAGCCTCCTTCAGAGACTGGTCAGTGTTGCCATGACCAAGAGTTCCAGAGACAAAGAACCTGCCTCCATGTTAAGCCATCCTGGGCCCAGTGCTCAGAACAAAAAGAACATCAGAAATCAAAATTTAGTCCATGGCTAAACCATCTAGGCTAAAGAGAATCTCTTCTAGTTAAAATCTCTCTAGAAATGCCATAATTTTGTGAGCAACCCAGGTTAATGAGGAAAGTATCTAGAAACTTTTGAGACAAATGATCAATTTGGGCACTTCTTCAATAGTTCTCAAGAAGACAGGAGATCAGAGTCCCATCAATGGGAAGGAAATAGCTAAATATTCTCAAAATGGAAAACTTTTTGATATTTAAAAATTATTTGTGACAACTTAATATAAGCCATACTTTATAAGGACAAAGTTGGCCAACAGTCCTGTGGATTTTTGCACATCGAAAAATTAGACAATTCTGTTGCTATTCCTAATACTAGCATTCCTTCTCAGTTCTGTGATTCATTTTAAAAAAAGAAAACATGAGTAATTTTCACTGTAATACATGAAGTACTAAAATAGCCAGAGTTTTAAGGCAGATTCTGGCTTAGCACAGTGTCCAAGCTCTTTTTTGCATGTTGTAGCATCTGGCCAGGAAAGAACCAGCTCATAGCCCTTGGCAAATTAGTCCCTGGAAATAGCACTGCAGCCTGAAATAGGTCAAGCCCAGGGCAATGGAGCATTCTGTCACATTCTACAACCTGCAGCTGCCCCGAACTGTTCAATTTCAGTTCCTTTTGAGGAATTGGAAATAGAAAGGATTCTGCTATTGATGCATAGTGTAAGTTCTGGGCAAAAAACATCCAGTCCAATATGTAGGCAAAATATTGACATTTAGTTCTGTGGGTCTATTTTCTCCTCATCAACATGACAACTCTGACTTGACTACGTCACCACCCAGTGAATTCTGCTGCCTAGATTGTGAACCAGGTAATCCAAACAACCTGGCTTCCCACAAGTGTGATAGGCAAAATAGCAGTAATTGTTATTTAATTCTGAGAATAGGTCAGGTTCCTATTACATTTTACTGTATGTTACATGAGCCACACCTAACCCTAACCACATCTCAGGTTTTTACAAATGGAGAAATGAAGTCACAGAGAAGTGGGCAATTTGCCCAAGGCTAGACTGCTAGTCAATGTGGGCCAGGGTTCAAAGCCAGACAGTCTATCGTTGCAGCCTGTACTCAGAACCACTGTGCTATGTTATAGAGAATCTGAGTCTTACAGAATATTTTTCTAAATTTTTATTATGATTCTACAAAGACAAGATCTTTATTAATCTCATATTTGTCTTGTCTAGCTGATAATAATTACTAACAAGAGTGATATGTACTTTTGTGCAATACACAAATATGTACTCTTTTTCATTTTCCTGTATTTTCTTTAAATTTCTCTCACTTATGACAAAATAGTAAAGTATTTATTCTTCATTCTCCAGATTCCTTGAAGCTTTCTGACTAGATTACTGAATTTTCTTTCTTCCTGTGTTCTTTCTCCCACCTCCCCCTTGCGTGTGTGTGTGTGTGTGTGTGTGTGTGAGCGTGTGCAATTGGGGTATGGTTATGGATTTTATTTGTTGTCATTAGTTGTTTTAAGAATTTATTTGCAGGCCCGGCACCTGTGGCTCAAGCAGCTAAGGCGCCAGCCACATATACCTGAGCTGGCGGGTTCGAATCCTGCCTGGACCTGCCAAACAATGACGGCTGCAACCAGAAAATAGCTGGGCCTTGTGGCAGATGCCTGTAGTCCCAGCTACTTGGGAGGCAGAGGCAGGAGAATTGATTAAACCCAGGAGTTGAGGGTTGCTGTGAGCTGTGATCCCACATCACTCTACCCAGGGCGACAGCTTGAGGCTCTGTCTCAAAAAAAAAAAAAAATTTATTTGCAATTGCCTTTTTCTAATCTCAGTAACTTAGATCAACTGTCCTGACTAAGGGACTATTCAATACTTTGAATATTTCTGCTTTTCAGGTCATTAAAAAAAAAAAAGACAGAAGACTAAGGTTTCACAAATATTATGTTTCCTGATGGGTGCATTTTTTTCAGTAAATAATGGGGTAAATTGCCCTAGTCCCTGTGGCAAGAACTAGCCCTGGGAACACTAATGAGATAAATAAGGGACCTTAGCCCCTGGCACTACTCTGCTGCAATCTCAAAAATACTAGTAAGTGGCTGGACTTTCTGCTTTGGCTAGAGGAGGTCATACAGCCCCGCATCTGTCTCACGGAGACACTTCCACAACGAACATGCCAAGTATGACCAGTTTCTGCTCCAATACCACTGGAGAACGGAAGGCCACCACCTTCTAATTAGCTTGTTAGCTCTGGTCACTAGAACATTCTTCATAATTTTTGACCCAAAAACTATTGGGGAAAAGGAAAAGGGCAAAAAGGACTATTGTTCTGTGTCCATCATGATAATGACCCATATCCGGGCAGCCTTTTAAACAAGCCCAAGTCTACCCAGAGTGCCATCTATACCTTTCCTCATGAGGTCTTTACAACTGTTATACAACAGGTACTTTTATGGCCTCATTTTACCAGTGTGGAGCCTAATATCCAAGAGTCACAGATAGATGAAATTTCTAATGGTCTAAGATTCCTAAATTTCCAGTTGATAAGGTTCCGGTTCTCAAAAATAAAGAAAGAAAAATGACAATGGATTTTAAAACTCTAAATTCTTCTTTAAAGTTCTTTCTGGAACTCTGGAGCCATTCTAAATGAGAAATTCTAAAACAAGCCTCCTGGCCAGTGATCCCAAACCCTACCACCCCACCGCTGCCTTCAGAGCCTTCAGAGGGAGGGGGACCGTGTCAACCTCTTCCCATGGTCCCACTGGTCAGAAAAAAATGCTCCAAACACATAGGAAATTTCCCTCCCTTCTGACCATTCTTTCACTTCCGAGTAAAGCAGAATTTGAGTTCTATCCTTGAGAAGAGTATTTGCATCACTAATGGAGATGAAGACAAAGGCAGGTTTATTAACACACCTGGGGAATACAGGAGAAAACAGGATTAGGGTCTAAATTGCTTATGCAGGTTCTAACCATGTAACAAGATGGAATGATATAAAGAAAGACGCACGGCTCTTTTTTTTTTTTTTTGAACTGTGATTCCCAAAAAAGCAAGTATGAGTGTCAAGGCCACACAGTGAAAATGATTGAAGTATGTATTGTATGCAATAATCAACTCATAGTGAGTCAATAGCGTGATATAACGATGTGATATAACTCCGACTTCCTCCCCTCCCACCCAGAAAGGAAAAAGAAAGTAAATGATGCTTCGATCCTGGCTTAAATTTCTAAATCGATGGCTACTTCTACTCCTGGCAGCTCAGAGCACTGGTAAAATTTCACTGCGGGGGACCCCACCCTGTATAGCCACAGAGTTTCTGGAGTGGATGGCAGGACATTGGGCTATCTGAAGACCAGGGGAGTTGAAGAAGCCATGGGCAGTTTACTGGGAAGAAGAGGCTCAGGGGAGACAGGGCTGCCCACCTGGAACAGGAATTGAATTCCCGTCAGAGAGAACAAAATGGTAGGGCCAGGGTCATGGGTGGAAGTTCAGCACCCAGAGGAGAGTTTCTGCATCAGCTGCTTGAAGAGGAGCCACCATGATTGGCAGGCAAGCCCAAGAAGGGCAGCCCTGGGGGCAGGGATTCAGGGTTGCACTTGCTGACTCGGTTGACATTTGAGGGTTCTCGAAGCCTTCGTGTTCTATAACTGGGGACATAGACACAGCACACACCAGCATATAGACAGCCAGGCAGGCTAAGGAAATGACAATCTAAACGTGTCCCCCTCCAGTTCTCACAAGACATGGAATTTTATTTCTTCTAGACTTGGGCGATTGCCTTAGCAATAAAGGGGGCAAGTACTGAAAGGGGAGCAAGTAGACATCAATATGACCTTAAGCTACATTTCAGAACTTGGGTAGAGAAAGCCCCAGGGGTTAGCACGGGGAAAAAGAGGCTGGAAGGATTCTCCAAGCAGCCTGCAACCTGGGCATCGTTAGCTGGTTTAGCTGCTCTGTGTGTGTGTGTATGTATGTGTACACACGTGTGCATTTATCAGAAACAGGTGCTGACTTGGTCAATCAGGTGTTATTAATAGATGTGGTGTAAATAGAACAATCAAACTCTGCAAGGGTATAAAGAAAATTCAGTCCTCCTCTCTGCAGACCTCTAGTCTCTGGCTGGGTCTCCTGCCTGAGATGTAGAAACTTGTGTAGACAACCTAATCACATACTTGTTTACACAAATGGTAGCAGGGGTAGACCCCCACACACTTTTCTTTCTCTACGACATGCTCAAATTTTAATAAACAAAAGACTAAAAACCTTAAAAAATAATGTTCACAGTTGTCTTTTCCAAATCTGACCCACCTTAGACAATAGACAACTACGATTTCATCAATTTTCCTTCTTCAGTGCTTGAGTTAACAAACCAACATATTGTCAACAAAAATAATAGATAGAGAAAAGCAAATGTCATTTCTTTGGGAGCAGGGCACTGTCATGGGAAGACAAGTGCCAGGGTAAACTGTGTGTGTCTTCAGGGAGGTAAGGGAAGGAAAAGGTATTTCAAGGAAAATGAGGAGGATTCCATAATTGTTTTGAAATGATTATCTTAGACTGCAAAGATCAGTAACAAAATGATGCCAGTGTGAGGTTGGGCAGGCAGTTGCTGGCCAGATGTCCTTGCACAATTTTTTTTTTTTTTTTAGTACTGTTGTGATGGCCCTTGCACAAGGGTATGGTTTTTGCTGAGTCTTTTGTGCTAGGTTTTTTTGTTGTTTGTTTTTTTCTGAACCAGGCATATAAGCCAGAGAACCCTCTCTTCGTAGCCTTCATGTCTCTAGTTGTCAGGGGGGTTTTGTTGTTGTTGTTCATTTGTTTGGTTTTGGTTTGTCTTTGTTGTATTCTTTACACAAAGGACTCCATTTTAATTCTGACAACATCACAATATTAAGTCATTGAATAATGATGCCGTTGCTCTTTCAATAAAGACATCTTAAAATTAGTATTCCCCGTACTCGGTTTCCTCTCTAATTTAGTACAGCAATTATCTTTATCCTGCATAAAATAAGAAAGAAGATAATTGTGTTGACTGTCAGCCATTCTTAGGAGTGTAATACCATTTATCAACAATAGCAGTTACAAGTTGGAATCATCAGTCCGTTAATAAATTATTCTAAAGGGAAGTTACTCCTCTACATAAAGTTAATTAATTTGTTTAGGAAAATGTTTAGAAAATGTTACATTTCCCCTGGTTATGTCTAACCCCCAGAGTGTTTGATTCACTGAGAGTCAATTCCAGGATGCCATCAGTCAAGGGTTCTAAAAGTGAAATGTTGATAAAACTTTCCTCTTACTTCTTTATTTTTTAAAACTGTTCTGTTTTTGTAGGTAAATACCCAGAGTTCCACTTAGTTGACTACGGGTAAAAAGTAGCAAATGAAGCATTAACAGAGTTGCCCTGTCTGATTCTAAAAGCTAAACCTCTTTGACAGTCCCCTGTTAAGTGAACCGCTTCCCTGCTGTGGGGAAATGGAGTCGTCATGCTGATTAATACTTTAAAATGACAGAAGGGAGCTGTTATGGTTGAGATCCATCTCCCCCTCCACACACACAAAAAAGACGTATTGGAGTCCTAACCCTCGGAACCTCAGAACATGACACCTTGGAGACAGCGTGTTTACAGAGGTAATCAAGTTACAGTGAGGTGGTTTGGGGGACCCTGACCCAGTGTGACAGACGCCCTCATACAAAGGGGAAACGTGGACAGAGAGACATGTGTGAGCAAATGTCATGAAGATGACATGAAGAGACACAGAAAGGAGATGGCCGTCCACAAGCCAAGAAGGGAAAGAGCCTGGAGCAGATCCTTCCCCTGCAGCCCTCAAAGAAACCAGCTCTGCCACCACCTTGATTCCTGGCTTTTACCCTCCAGATGTGTGAGACAATAAATTGCTGTTCTTTAAGCCAACCGGTTTGTGGTATTTCTTTACTGAGCCATGTGGTTATATTAATGTGACATTGGTTTGGCAAGATCATGGAGTGAAAGCCATCCTCAGGAGCTCAGCTAGCCTGCCTGCTTGCCTCTGAGCATCCTTCCTGAATGAGTATTCTACAATGTGAGAAATCTGTCCACAAGTGCTTCCTAGGTGGTCAAGAGCAAAGACTCTTCCATTGAGCTTCTGGAGTCAGAGCTCAGCTCTGCCCTTTGCACTGGCTTGACCATTGGTAAATTACTTAATGTCCCTAAACCTTAGTTTCCTCATCTGTAAACAGTCTTAAGAATCAGTCCAGTGAATTCATGTCAAAGCACAGCATGGTGCTTAATAAATCTTAATTATCATTGTTCATTTTGTTGGCACTTTTTCAAATTAGCTCAGCTTAGGTTCCTGGTTAACACACAAGATGGAGTTGACTCTTCTGTGTTATTTGAGTGGATTGGTGGGAGGCAAGGACAAGAAGAACAGTGTGACTTTTGTTCTTCTCTATTTTATAAGTTAAGCGTGATAGGAAGGGATTGGGCCCACAGTGGGATACTCGGAATGATGAAAGGGAGAAGAACCAGGTCCTTTGGGGGGAAAACAACCACGCAAAACATCCATCTGTTACCATTTGCTTAGCATCTGCTCTGTGGAGAGTCCAGCCTGAGGTGTCTACGGAGGAACAGCCCAAGGTGAAGGCTTGGCCTGGCAGGGCCTTCACTTACTAGAGGGAAGTTAGTGTCCGGAGGGATGGAGGGGCAGAGCTGCAGGGCCCCGCCCATCTCTACCCCACCTCCTAGTGTCTAAGATTACCACCAGCTCATTTCAAGGAAAAGGGAACAGTGGCTGTGAAAGGTGGAGAGATTTCAATATTGTCAGATTCAGAACAGAGCAAGACTTGGGTAAGGAGAAATGAGCTTCTTCTGTTGTGAGAAAGTAGGAGAGTTCTGTTATGTAGCAGGAAGACAGACCCCATAGAGTGACCAGAATAGAGAACTAAGGGTACAAAATCCCCATCCCCGAAGAGTTGCAGAAATAGAATAATGATGATGATGATAATGATTATTACCAAAGGTTGAACAACTCTTAAGTAGCAGTGCTAAATTATGTGTTAATTGTTAATTAAACTGTGTTCCTCATTTTGCATGCATGGTTACCTCATTTAATCTTCCCACAGCAACCTTGCAAGATGGTTGTGAAGACAGCAGAGTTCAGATAGGACACACAACTCACCCGGCATCTCAGAGTTAGGAATAGCTGTGAAGACCACTGGCCTTTACTTCAGATCACCTCCTAGAGCAGCGGTTCTCAACCTGTGGGTCACAACCCCTTTGTAACAATGAAAATACATCGCAGCATTCGGAAGGTTGAGAACCACTGTCCTAGAGGCAGCCAGGCTGCTGAGAGCCCTCCCTGCTCTGTGATTATACATTTTTAGAACACCCACGCTACAGCAGTGAGTTTTACCTTTTATCAATGAAGCCTATTCACTTCGGCATATGGAATTTTGAACTACAAAAACCATCATTTTCAAAAATAACTACCAGAGTTATCATGGTGAAAGAACAAACTCTTATACAAATTCTTTGGTACATTTGGGTTGATTGCTTTTGTTTGACTCTAACTTGCAGAAATCTTGCTGGGTGATGACAGCAGCATTTCCCCTTGTCCTTTGCTAGCACAGTGTAACGAAATGCAGTGGAAACCGCAGGAAATAGTGTGGGCAGGTTTTGAACTGCAGCTGTCACCCTCAACTTGAACACCGTGACAGGGGTAGAGTGGAATAAGAAAGGGACTGGTGACATAATGGAGAGGTCAGGGGCCTTCTTTAGGTGACAATAAAGCCTAGCATGGCAAGAAAAAAAACAGTGGAGGAAGACTGGAGGGCCTGACTTGTGGCTCTTGGCTGCAGATGTCTCCCTTAGTAAACCCATAGTAAGAGAAAACAGAGCTCTCCTCCCAGGTCCCCTCAGCTCCCAGAAGCAGTCTGCTGGAGAGGGGACACAAGAAGATGCCTTCCCTTGCGGGAACTGGCATATTTCCTAGACTTAACATCTTATTTGGCTCCAAATTAGATGACAAGCATATCCTGAGCACCTTCTGCTTCTCAGAGCCAAGAAGAGGTTGGGTAAGATGTCTACGTCTCATCCCTAGATGGTTAAGCCTACAGTTGCTCTTCCATTTCAGCAGGAAGTGAAGCAAAACCACCTGTACTTCTGTAAATTGGCAAGGAAGCTTGCAAAAGGCCCATGATGAACCCAAAATAAGTCAATGTACAAAGAAAAGTGTGAACAAATACCAGCAAAAAGGTGTTTCGTTTATTGGATACATTTCACATGTGCCATGCGCATTATCTGATACAATCTTCTCAACAACGGTAAGTGGCAGGTGCCATGGCAATGCCTCATTTTACAGATGGGAAAAAATAGAGATTTGAGAGAGTCAAGTGTTGTGGCCAAGGAAACACACACACACAATACGACTAACTTGAGACTCAGTTCAGCTCATCAGACGCTGTGGTGTCTCCATCACTCCTGTCCCTTCTCCCACACATGGCAAGTTTTCAAAATGACCTATTCATGTGTTCAAATTTACTCCTCTGGCTTGTAAGTAGTTAAGACTATGTAAAAACAGATAGTCTGTAAGATATTTTGCATTTTTTAAAAGGCCCCCACTTGCTATTACTACCTAGGCTACCGATAATCCCCCCTTTCTCCTTCCATAGTAAAAATAGAAGGCAGGAGAGTATTTTGTAACTAATCCACACTCTTTCATGATAGGAAAGTGGTCCCAAATAAATTGAAAGTAACAGAAAATTTGAAGCTAAAAAGATTTGAGGATGGTTAAGAGAAGGGTTTAATATTATGTTTGAGTAGTCACTAGGAGAATTGATTCATGACCTTTAGTGAAGCCAGAACCTCTGTCAGCAAGACATGAGTGGTCCTGCCTGGAGGTTCTATGTCAGTGGCTCCAGGACAGCCTGGGAGTGGGTTTCTTCTCTTAGCCTGACCGGCAGCTCAGACAATGCTGCATTTCTCACAATTGTCAAACAGCAAATGACCACATCTAAGGCAGAAATGGTTGCATAAGTTACTTGAGGATAAAGTCCGAAAAACATTCACTTTTAAAAATCAATTTACACTGGGGAAAAAAAAACACAAAAATCTCTCTCTACTCTACTTTTATAGACAGAAATAACATATTCATGAACATAGCCCAGAGGAACTATTTCAAATTTGGGATGAGAGACAGGGCAGAGACAAAGGACCTAAAATTTATA
This sequence comes from Galagoides demidoff, assembly GCA_963574575.1. Lineage (NCBI taxonomy): Eukaryota > Metazoa > Chordata > Mammalia > Primates > Galagidae > Galagoides > Galagoides demidoff. Next base: position 18,306 of record CAUYQV010127275.1, read on the forward strand.
AGAGGCAGTGTCAGGCACTTCACCAATGTTGGCCTCACTCTCAGGGATTCTCCTAATAACCCGAAATACATTTAACTCCTGCCACCATTTTAAGGGGCCACCATCAGGAAGGTAAGTGCTCACACTAATTTCATGCTGAGTTAGGAGTAGAACTGTAGCCTCTTTACTGGTAACTTTCAAATTCAGGTTGGGTGCCTGGTTCAGGCCTGTAACCCCAGCACTTTGGGAGGTGGAGGCTGGAGGATCGCCTGAGGCCATGAGTTTGAGACCAGCCTAGGCAAGGCCCGTATCTTAAGAAAACAAAAAACACTTTGAAATCCAATCCCTTTCTGCTACATGAACCTCATCTCCTCACAAATAGGTAGATAAGGAAGTCCTGGACACAGTGTGCCCTTCCTCCAAGGGGTTGTGGCCCGGAGGCAGGACACTGCAGCTTCCAGCGGACTGAACAAGCTGCCTCCTGAAGCGAGCTACGTGTTATTTCCATCCTTCCTGCAAAACAGTGCCCAAGAGAGTAAGGGGGAGTCAAGTGTGAATCCCCTCCTACCCGCCAGACACCATGCTCTGTTTTTTTTTGCCAGGATTAAAGCATGCAGGCCCCATGCTGCCACTCACTTGGACACTAGGGGGCGCCAGATGCCCACAAAAATCCCTGGGCGCCCCAGCGAGGGTCGAGTTAACCCAGCTTGGTCATAGAGCGAAGGAACACAGTTCATCCCCTCTACCCTTGAGTATTGCTTACATGGAACAAAATCAACGGTGTTTTGGAACAAATCTAGTTTCATTACTGGGATTCCCAGTAGGAAAGCTATCTTCGACAACCTGAATCCAACCTGCTCTTTGTTTGGCACTATGAGAACAAGTCCTCACTGCCTGGTGGAAAAACCCCATCCTCTCAGCCCAGCTATCGTCAGCCCCTAGGATAACACAGAGTAACACACAACACTATCAATCAGAGGTAAATGTAATAAACAACCAAATGATTAAAAAAATAATAATACTCCAAAGCGTGTGAGAAAAACAGCCCCCATCTCCTCAATGCGGTACTGTCTCCTGCAGCCAGAGGGAGCCTCCCTGCGTGCAGCTGACCACTTGGAAAAGCTGAAGTTTGATTCCTGGGAAGCCCAGAGAGCGGCAGTGTGTTCGCATTTGGAGAAGTCCCCTGCAAAGCCCCCAGGTGCCCCCTCTGTGCTGAGGCCTTTCAAACCTGGGATCTTGGCAACGGCCTTTGAAATGACTGGGTGCTGGCAACCCAACTTTGCCATTAATATGCAAATAACAATATTCAAGTCTACCCCTTCATGCTTTTGGATCTTTTAAAAAATTCAGCCACTAACCATGACAAACAGAAAACAAAGGCGAAAGAAAAAGTGGTAGGACCCTTGCGTGGTTTCCCCCACTGACCTCCTTGTGTTGGAGCCAAAGCACTTTTCAGACCAGAGAGAGAAAGGGCTGGGGTCTGGACTAGGCGCCTAGACAGCCTGGTGCTGAGGACGTTTTCACCACCCAGCTCTAACAAAAGCTCTGGGAGGGATAATAGGCACTACTCAGCTGCGTCAATCAACCTCACTTACTCTATTTTCGTTGCTACTAAGATGTATGAACAGCTCAAGTTTGCTACAAAGCCCCCATCGAGGTATTCAGGAAGTGGTGGGAGGCTTGCTGTGCTGACGACTGTGAACTTGCCCTTGTCTTGTCACCTCCTTACAGGCTCCATCCTGCCTTTCTTGCTTCTTCCTTTGTTTGCTGGCACCCCAGAGATGGGGCTGCAAAGAGGCACCACAGAAGCCAGCCTGTCTCTGTAATAAGGTGTGACAATGAATTTGGAGAATTCACTGGCTAAACATAATTATGAAAAAAAGAATTTTGCATCATCATCCGTCCCTTTTCTGAGACACGAACATGAGTGGTGAGGCTGGCTCGTCCCCACCACTCTGAGGACAAGAGCAAGGACGGAGCAGGTGTTAACTGATCAGCCAGACAGCAAAGCACCCGGCCAGTGAGGAGGGACAAACGTTAGTACATGCTAACTCAACTGTCAAACCAAGCTGATGCCAACACTGAATGGTGAAGAAACAGGCAACTAAAACTTAAGTCCTTAGAAGATGAATTACAACGGTTTTCAAATTCCTGGCACAATAGGAAGAGGAACCATTCTAAGGAATAGGAGACTAATTCCAGGCTGGCCGAAGATTAGTGATGTGGTTTCTACAAAACAACTTGCCTATTTTTGTATTTTTTTTAATGGGAAATTGAATTAGGTCGATGGTCTTAACTCTTTCATAAAGGAAGCCCCCTTTTATTAATTCTATACTTTGAAAAGTATCATCTATCAAGACAATTATATTTATTAACTATTACCTTTTTTTATTTTTAACTAATTCAAGTCAGAGTTGTCCTGTGAAAAACTGAGTTCTTTCCTTTATTTCAGCCTTCAAGAAATAATACCCAATTGGTAAAGCATTCAAGCTTTTAATTCTTTTTTTTTTTTTTTTCTGAGACAGAGCCTCAAGCTGATGCCCTGGGTAGAGTGCTATGGCATCACAGCTCACAGTAACCTCCAACTCCTGGGTTCAAGCGAGTCTCCTGTCTCAGCCTCCCGATTAACTGGGACTACAGGTGCCCACCGCAAGGCCCAGCTATTTTTTGTTTGCAGCCGTCGTTGTTTGGTGGGCCCGGGCTGGATTCGAACCCACCAGCTCAGGTGTATGTGGCTGGTGCCTTAGCCGCTTGAGCCACAGGCACCGAGCTCAGGCTTTTAATTCTTTTGCGAAAGAATGGAGAAAGGGGAGCTTATGCTCTAAAACACCTTCCCCTTGCCTCTCTCCCCTCCTCCACCATCGTGGTGTGTGTGATTTGACTCTGTTTCTCCCCATGTCTTCTCACAAGACTTTCAGAACCACGTAAGTGGTTTCTGGCCAAGAAACAAAAAGAAAATCGTCCCATTCCTTAGTGGATTCAAATGAAAACTGATAATAAAATCAGGTATAAATCAAAAAAGAGACATTGGAGAACCAAGCTGGGTCTATAAGGAATTACACCTGAGATGATACACGTATCTGTGTGTGTCAAGGTCACCATCATCTTACCATATCAAGCTGAAAAATGTCATCAGTTGGACGGTCAGCCACATTTCACTGGGAAAATGATTTTTCTCTTTGTTGATATGCTCTGCACTAATAAGCCAGTTCTGTAATAAACATGTGAGACACTTTGTTTGAAAAATAAAAATAACCTTCTCCTGAGCAAAGGCAGAGGTGAGAGTTTTAAAGAGTTAGATACGGAACAGAGGAGGGCGGTGAGCACGCGCAGGGTGGAGTTGTGGTGACACACGCTTCTTCAGGTGAAAAGTTAAAAGTAGCTGGAGGTCCCTGCTCTGGTCTGCACCCACTGTCCACAGGTCTGGGTCTGTGGCATTTGGCAAGAGGCCACGTGGCTCTTTGTAGCATTTGGGCCTTCTGGTATCCTTGAGCATCTGTGTTTCTAGATAATGAGATGAAAGAAATATTGTTAAAAGAAAGAAAAGAAAAGAAAAAACCGCGAAAGTTTTCCCAACAGTTATTCTCACTGAAGCAATTCAAAATGAAAAGGGGATATTCTGGTGCCACCTGCTGGCACCCATCTGACTCCAGACAAGGCAACCCTTGAGGCCAGGTCGCTTAACTGTACCATTATGGACAGACTTCTAGGCAGCAGAACTTCTCTGATCCCAAATGATGGTAAGAAGTCAACTCACTGTGCAATGTGAGTCTGTAACCTTTCTACTCAGTTAACGTGCAGGTTGAAGAAGATGAAGAAAAGACATTCTTCACCTTCTCACTTATATATGTATCTTTATATATGGGGACATGTGTATGTACATGAAAGACATTGAGAGCTATCCCTTTATGAAGCTAAATATTAGCTTTGTAAGACCTCAAGAATGTTCTAGAAAACCATGGATATAGCTGTAAAGATAAGAGGAAAGCAAGATGAGAGAAAGCTGAACTGTGTAACATTACCATAGAGGCCTTAGCCAGTCCTATAGGATGATGCTCTGGAACTGGGAATGATCCTTCTGAGTTGTCCAAAATTAAAGTGAAGATCAATCTCCACATGAGCCAGACATCAGCCGCCAACTGCTCCCATTACCTTGGGTGGAGTGAGGCAGCATCCCGGCCCGGGCAAGTCCATCTGGGAGCAAGCCAGGAGTCCTCAGCAGCTGGAGGAAGGGAACATAGGCCCCAACAGGAGCATCATGCTAAGTCTTTCATCTGCTGCTGCTACTGTGTTCTAGAGTACTTGATTTGCCAGAATGGAACAGAACAGAGCAATTTCCCTGGCCACAACTGTGTTGCATTTAGCACAGTAGAAACTGACCTTCAAATAAAAATGACCTTGCCCTTAAACTTGAGATTTTATGACAGAGCAACCACCCAAGACTAGGCACTAGAGGAAGGTTTCCTCTCCCTCCCTTTCCTCATTCCCTGCCTCCCTCTTCCCTGCTTCTTACCCTTTCTCTTTTTCTTTTCCTCTTCTCTGTTAGTTTTATTTATTCTTGAGCTAAGCTGTGAGAGGCAGCCTTTGAGGGGTGTAAGGTTGGTCCCTTTGCCCTTGCCCTGGAGAAGGAGGCTGAGTGGTCAGGGAGGAGTGAGTGATGAGTAGGGAATAGGAATCACAGAAGAAAGGGTGGAGTCAGAATCCCTCTGCTGACCAGAACTGCACATGTGATCGCTGTTCTAAACAGAAGGAGATGACCACCAGTCTTCTGAGAATACAGAACTTAAAACTGACCCAGGGGCATCCAAAGGTCTTTCCTGCAGAAAGGGGGACATCCTGACCCTGCAGATGGAAATGGCATCTCTCTGAGTTCAGTTGTTCGCAGAGGAAGTGCATCCTGGGTTGTTTGTACTTGTCTCTACAGAACTGTGAGTCAGCCTGTGAAAGTAAGATATTCAGTTCTAGAGAGGTTGGGGTGGTTGAGGTCATGCTGGCCTTGCCTTAATGAGCCTGCTTTTCAGACCTCATGGATCTCGGCACCCCCTTCAGATGTCTCAACATGCTTCTTTAACTCACTGACTAGTTAAGTGTTGCATGTCTCACACTGGATTGCAAAGAAGAATTCTTTTTTTTTTTTACATAAAATATACCAATTGCTCAGATTCAGGTAATAGCCATTGGAGAAATCTATTATTCTAAATGTTTTATTTCAAGATGGAATTATCTACAAAATGACTCACCCCTTTGACATGCATACTTCCTGGCGGGCTCCGAAGAAGCTTGAGAAAACCACTAATTAGATCCATGGTGGCTGTGTTCATGAAGACAGTCCCCAAGCCACCCAGAACCCTTGGTTCCAGGCTTCCGGCCTCTTCCCACCCACCCCTCAGCTTGCAAGAAATTTGAAGTCTTTTTAGATTCATAAGTTGGCCGGATGCCGTGCCCCAGGTCTGTAATCCTAGCACTCTAGGAGGCTGAGGTGGGTGGGTTACTTGAGTTCAGGAGTTTGAGACCAGCCTGAGCAAGAGCCAGACCTTGTCTCTAAAAGTAGCTGGGGCTTGTGGCAGGTGCCTGTAGTCCCAGCTACTCAAGAGACTGAGGCTAGAGAATCGTTTGAGCCTAAGAGTTTGAGGTTGCTATGAGCTGTGATGATGACACAGCCCTCTACCCAGGGCAGCAAAGTGAAACTCTGCCTTAAAAAAAATGAATCTATAAGTTAAGAAAACAGACAAAAAGAAACAAGTTGAGGAAATCAAGAAGTTGAAAGCACGTATTTGACCCCTTCTGTGGAGGGGGCTGAGAGTCAGGAGCTCTGACTCCCAGGGGTAGGCCCCATCGGGAAGTCATGAGCTCAACTTGGCTGAGAGCCTGGCATGGGGCGGTCAGGACATGCCCAGCTATGTCCTTGGGGCATGTTGTTTGACTTCAAGTTATTTTACCAAGTGAGATAGGGATATGGCTGGACCAGCCGCTGGAGTTATTGTGAGAGTGAGCTGGGATGGTGTGTTAGACTGTGAGCTCCATGAGGTCAGCGATGTTGTTTCATTCATGCTGTATCTCTAGCTCCCACACCATTATTCTCAGTGCTCAGACATCTGCTGAGCGAATTGGTGCATGTGATCTGCTCAGTGCAGGGCCGGGGCCAGTGCTCACAGCAGCATGGCTGCTGTACGTCTGCCAGAGATGCTCCCTGCACTCTGCTTCCACTGTCCAGCTCCACTGGACATCCACCCAGGGACCTCGTGTGGGGCCCCGGTGCAGATCTGGGCAGGGGTCTGTGGGGCTGTGGTGGCAGGTTGAGACTTAGTGTGGGAGCCTGGTGCTCCAGCCATGAGTGGAACCTGCTGAGCACAGCCATTCCCAGGTGGGTGCCCAGCTGAGGGATTTCACACAGGAGGGGTCCTGGGATGCTTGACAAGAGGCCACTGGGTGCTGGCAAAGGGGTGCATGGGGGAGTTGGCGGGAAGCCAGAGATACAATGTGCTTCTTTTGTTTCAGAACTTTCCCAGGCTGGCTCTGCACCCAGGAGAGAAGGGCCTTTTCATTTTCTTTTTGCTTTTTCTCTTCCCTCCTGATTGTGTGACCTTCTGTTGCCAAACTGCAGAACCAAGCAAGCCTAGTACAGTTTACAGCTGGGCCACTTTTCTGGAAAGACATCTGAACCACCAGCTGACACATCATTCCTAGGGGAAGTTCATTCTCAATTCCAAAACAGATGATTAATGAGGTAGGTCTCAGAAGGCAACTCATTCTGTGCCCTGTCCTGGAATCCAGACAAATCTTGTCTGTGCTTATTCTGGTGTTTAGGGGTGGGAGAAGTTAGAGAGCTCTGTTTGCATAATAAAGACTTCACAGGCCCGCCCAGAGACAAGTGGTGTTACCCAGATAATTGGTTTCTCCCCAAAGGTGGGACTCTTTCCCATGAGGTGTCCTGCAGCCAGGGTAAAAGGGAATGTGAAGCCAGTCAGGCTTTTTCCACTGGCCAAGAAGAGGAGGTGCAGGAGCACAGCTCACAAATCACCTTCTCACGTGGGAGAGGCGAGGGGCTGAAATACAGGATTTCTTTTCATAAAGGGCTTGAGTATCAAAAGCAGAGGGTGGAATATTCATGTCTTTTGGGGGAATGGTGGAGAATTCCTCAAAACAGACCAGCATCTTCTTGTCCTTTCATGGTCTCTTCTGGTCATCATCATGGTGATGGCCACCTGCCATGGAACGTCATTTAACATGGACATAAGATTATAAAAAAGGTAGGGGGTTATGGAGGCCTGGGGACCACCACCTTAGATCCCACAGATCTTAGCTAGTTTCACCGTGTCTGGCCAGCAAAGGCTCAGGTATCCTGTTCCTTAAAGATAAGCTCAGTCAAGTGGAGTTGAAGAGGAGGCTACTGTATTTTCCATTATACCGTGCAAGTTTTTGCCCACATTTTTGAGGAAAAAATAAAGATACTCATCATGTAAGGGTAGTACTAATTCCAAAGATAAATGCAGTTATATAAGCTTATGTGTTAAGTGTCACTCTAGAAAGTAATAATGATATCTGTACACAAAATTATACCCTGAAATATGGTAATCAGTTTTTTGTTGAACTTACAAAAAACAAAAGCTTTTCAGCCAATGAAGAGCGATGCATTTCTTTCATACATATTAGGCAAGAGCTAGAAATCTAGTTAATATTGTTACAAAACTTATTGGAAAATCCTTTGTACCTTGTATCTGTTCTTGTGTTCTGTAATTATTTGTTACATGCGATTTCTTGTACCATAATGTTATAAAATAAATGCTAAAATTCCTTTGTAATACAAAAACAAGTACCTAAGTATGAACAAAAAAAAAATTTGAATTAAAAACTTAAAAGATTTTTTTCCTGAAATCTTTGGCCAAAAATGTGGGTTCACATTATATATGGGAGTACATGATACATGGCAAAATATTTACTAAAACTCAGCTATATTTCATTAGCATTACACTGGGCAACAAAGGTAGTCTATAGGGCTGACAGCCCCAGTGCAGAAAATTCTTAAATAGATAGTGGTGCAAATGAAGGCCAAGGAATTTTAGCTCCATGACATCACAGAAAGTGTTCTAGCAGGAGAAAAACTCAACCTAAAGAGCTCATGCATAGCACCAGCTCCTGGAGGCTTCCTGACTTTCAGTGGGAGGTCTTTCATGATAGTGGCCCTCTAAGTGTTGTTCATGTTCCCAGGTAGACCCCTAGGGAGGCCTACACCACGATCCCAGGGAAGGAAGTGTGTGAAGCCAGCAGAAAAGGCCAAGGAAAGATGTACTGTACAACACTAGTTAGACATACCCAGAGAGAGTAATAAAAACCCAAGTCATTTTTTTTAGCACTCCATCTAAGATTTATCACAGTGGTGGGAAGGGTCCTCTTACCTCTTAAAGAGGGGCAACTACAACCACATCAGTGTTGGGGAAGGGGACAAGGATGACCAGATCACCCTTCAAGAGACATAGACTGACCTGGTCACCCAAGGGGAGGAGCCCACAGCCTCTTTGGTGCTGGGAGGGCCCAGAGCCTCCACCCCAGCCCACCCTCTTGGCTGGTATCATTTCATAGAAGCTGAACTACTCTTATAAAAAAGACTTCAGGAATATACAACTTTTGAAATTTGGGGGTTACCCTGTGGATTACAGCTGGGGGTCTCCTCCTGACTTCCGTCTAGTGAGGAAGAGAAGAGGAAGATGAAGAGCTGACCAGATGGGTACGACCCTGAGTGGGTCCAGCAGGTATGGTGGTTTCCAGTTAGTTTCCAGTATCCCCTGATTAGCTTTGGGAAACTGATTGACAAAGCTTCACCCAAAGGGCAACCAATCGCTTCCCACCACCTTCTTGCCCTGTAGCCACTATGTTAGAACTTGACCTGGTGCAGTGGTACAGGGGCCGGGCTGCCTCCATCAGGGTCCTGGATGTAATAATTACTTGCTGTAAAACTTTGTGAAAGTTGTTTAACCTTTCACTTTGGTTTCCTTCTCTATAAAATGGGGAGTAAATCATCCTGATGATAATCTGCCTCATAGAATTGTTTGGGAAGATTAAACGAGTAAAACTTAGAAAGTGCTTAGAAGAGATCTTGGTAGAGGCTCGGTGCCTGTGGCTCAATCAGCTAAGGCACCAGCCATGTACACCTAAGGTGGCGGGTTTGAATCCCCAACCCGGGCCCGCCAAACAACAATGATGACTGCAACCAAAAAATGGCTGGGCGTTGTGGTGGGCACCTATGGTCCCAGCTACTTGGGAGGCGGAGGCAGGAGACTCGCTTGAGCCCAGGAGTTGGAGGTTGCTATGAGCTGTGATGCCATGGCACTCTACCCAGGGGGAT
>CAUYQV010127277.1:0-40976 GCA_963574575.1 Galagoides demidoff
GGCCCCATATACCAGAGGTGGCAGGTTCAAACCCAGCCCTGGCCAAAAAAAAAAGAAAGAAAGAAAAAAGAAATAACCAAAATTAGAGCATAATTAAATGAACTTTTTTAAAAAGATTATCCAAGAGATCAATACATCAAAAAGTTGGTTTTTTGAAAAGGTCAATAAACTAGATAAACCTTTGGCTATCCTAAGCAGGAAAAAAAAGAGCAAAATCCCTAATTTCATCAATCAAAAATTACAAAGACACAATAACAACAGACTCCTCAGAAATTAAAAAAATCCTTAATGAATATTACAAGAAACTCTATCCTCAGAAATATGAAAATTTGAAGGAAATAGACCAATACTTGGAAGCACACCACCTTCCTAGATTTGGCCAGAATGAAGTGGAAATGTTGAACAGACCTATCACCAGATAGCTTCACATCAGAATTCTACCAAACCTTTAAAGAGGAACCAGTACCTATATTACTTAACCTTTTCCAAAATATAGAAAAAGAGGGAATACTACCCAACACATTCCATGAAGTAAACATCACCTTGATCCCCAAACCAGGAAAAGACCCAATAAGAAAAGAAAATTATAGACCAATATCACTAATGAATATTGATGCAAAAATATTCAACAAGACCCTAGCAAACAGAATCCAGCAACACATCAAACAAATTATACACCATGGCCAAGTGGGTTTTATCCTAGGATCTCAAGGCCGGTCAGTATAGGTAAATCTATAAATATAATTCATTACATAAACAAATTAAAAAACAAAGACTATATTATTCTCTCAATTGATGCAGAAAAAGCTCTTGATAATATCCAGCATCCTTTTATCATCAGAACACTTTAGAAAATTGGTATAGAAAGGACATTTCTTAAACTGATAGAGGCCATCTATAGCAAACCCATAGCCAATATCATATTGAATGGAGTTAAATTGAAATAATTTCTACTCAGATCAGGAACCAGGCAAGGTTTCCCATTGTCTCCACTGCTTTTCAACATTGTAGTGGAAGTCTTAGCCATTGCAATTAGGGAATAAAAGGCAATCAAGGGTATTCATATAGGGTCAGAGGAGATCAAACGTTCATCCTTCACAGATGATATGATTGTATATCTGGAAAACACCAGGTATTCCACTACAAAAATCTTAGAATTGATCAAGGAATACAGCAGTGTCTCAGGTTACAAAATCAACACTCATAAATCTGTAGCTTTGATATATACCAATAATAGTGAAGGTGAAAAAACAGTCAAGGACTCTATTCCTTTCACAGTAGTGCCAAAGAAGATGAAATATTTGGGAGTTTACCTAACAAAGGATGTAAAAGATCTCTATAAAAAGAACTATGAAACTCTAAGAAAAGAAATAGCTGAAGATGTTAACAAATGGCAAAACATACCATGCTCATGGCCGGGAAGAATTGACTTGTCAAGATGTCCATACTACCCAAAGCAATATACAATTTTAATGCAATCCCTACTAAAGCTCCAATGTCATACTTTGAAGATCTCAAAAAAATATACTTTGTTTTATATAGAATCAGGAAAAACCTCAAAAGACATTACTCAAAAATAAAAATAATGCAAGAGAAATCATGCTACCAGACCTCAGATTATACTATAAATCGATAGTGATCAATACTGCATGGGTCTGACACAAAAACAGAGAGGTAGATGTATGGAACAGAATAGAGAACCAAGAGATGAATCCAGCTACTTACCATTATTTGAGTATAATTGGTGGGACCACACCTACAGTGCATCTTACAAAGGTACATGTTAAATTTACTAAGTGTAGAGTATAAATGTCTTAACACAATAACTAAGAAAATGCAGCAAAGGCTGTGTTAACTAGTTTGATGAAAATATTTCAAATGGTATATAAAACCAGCACACTGTACCCCATAATGCATTAATGTACACAGCTATGATTTAATTTTAAAAAAAAGACTAAAAAAAACCAACCCTTTTGACCAGTAACTGATACAAAAGTACTGGCATTTTGATTTGTCCACAGTCTCAGCAGTGGGAGCCATGTCTGGTCTTTCAAGCTATTCTTCCACACCTGCTTTGTGAGTGGCTATAGCACCTGTTCTGGTAGCTCACACTCTACTTTATCATATTAAGGTTCATGAGATACTGGAACTGGAAGTTTTCAGATTGATATCAGCATGAGGAGATTATGTAAGGCCAGCTCCTCCTTGAATTCATCAATAAGCACTTTTTCCACTGGAAAAAATAAAAGCCATTTCTCTTAAGTATTAGTTCATCTTGAATATTGACATACTCCCGAGGTATTTATAATCATAAAATGTCCATCTATAACTTAATATTTTAAAATTGCAGACAGTTTCTAATGCTCTTGATGTTCCTTTAATTCCCTCCCTCTGATGATCTAAACCACTGAACACTTTTTCGTGTCCCAAGAATGACTATTTAGAGAGAGAATATTGTAAACATGACAGTGATTTAACTCAAGGAAATCTCAGAGCAGAATATATTTAATTTTACATTCATGCTGTTTGATGAAAATAGATATTTTTAGTCCTAAAAATTCAAAATCTTTAGGAGAGTAACTTCAAATATTTGCAGGAACCAGTGCATTGGGGGGGGGGATTCAATAACATACATTGCCTTTATTTGGAAGTTAATCACAATTTTTTTGTTCAGCAGCAGTTATGTTTAATTTGTTATATGACAGAAACATCAAATAGATCCCCTAACAGACTGCCTGAAGTGAAAATGCGTTCCAAGGGGATCATTATGCCTCAGCATCTCTCTGTTTTGGCAATGATTATATCCAAGAAGTTGAGAAGTTGGTATAGAAAAATTAAGAAGACTAAGTGTTATGGTACATGTTCTTGACCTAATTTTATGAATTATACAGTTCAGAAAAAAGCATCACCTCCATATTTTCTCTGTATGTTATGACAAATGCTTAAAATTTGAAATAAAAGTGGCCCATTGTTTTCTTGATGTTATATAGAGAAATGGGACATTGCCCTGCTCTATCTTCGTTTTGATTTTAACTTCCTATCAAAGATGTCATATTACATTCACTGCTAATTTGGACTTGCCAAGTACAAAATGAGCATGAGGAACACGACTATGCCACCATGAGCAATGTGTCCTACCATTGACAGGATCCTTACAGTGGTGACTCTGCTTATACACATCAGGTATCACTTCGATACCAAAGAAGGGTATATAAAGAAACAGATTGACTAAAACAGCACACAAGGCTTGACGGTGTCCTATGTGGGGGCATGTGTTTGTATGTGGTGGGCCCGAAGGTTTTTACAACTACTAAAAATAGAAAAAAAGATTAATAAAAAATTATTTATATTTTGCTATAAGTGTTTTCATTAGCTAAATGTTTACCTGTGAGAGGGAAAAGAAACAAGAAGGAAAATGGGGCATGGCATGTTTACCTGTTTTTGACTTGGGCTTTCAAGATAAAGCTAAAATTCAAAATACACCTCACTTTCTGATTCTAACTAGCCATATCTCCACAAACCTCTGGTCTCCTTTTGTGAATGTAGCACACTTTAACCTCTGTAGGTTAAAATAGAACACTGGCTCTGATGACCTCTTATGTTTGTCTTTGTGAGATTAAATTCTTTAAGGTCACACATGCTGACTTGATGTTGCCCCAGATCAGTTGTAGATCTAGAAATTCATTCTTTCTTTCCCATAAGAGATCAAATCACTCTGAGAAGTTTTGCAAGCTCAGGCACAGCATATGAAGGCATGGATACATGCATGCACAGACATGTGGGCTCCCACCACCTTTATCCAAACCCCAGTGCACGTGACTCCCAATCTTTCTGGCTCTGCACTGCAGGCCTGGCCTCATATGCAGACATGCTCCAGCCCAGGAAATGCCTCCAGACTCCTTGGTAAGTCACCCTGCCTTCCCAGCTTTCCTTCTTCAGCAAGACTGTTGTTTTATGCATATTTTTTATCATAATATCTTGTGTTATGGCTCAGCACCCATAGCTCAGTGGTTAGGGCACTGGTCACATACACCAAGGCAGGTGGTTTAAACCTGGCCTGGGCCTGCTAATCAACAATGCAACAATGACAACTGCAACAATAAATAGCTGGATGTTGTGGTGGGCACCTGTAGTCCCAGCTACTTGGGAGGCTGAGGCAAGGGACTTGCTTAAACCCAAGAGTTAGAGGTTGCTGTGAACTGTGACGCCACGGGCGACATAGTGAGACTGTCTCAAAAAAAAAAAAAAACTTTACTTTCTGTCATATTACACATTCATTTTAAATCATATTTCCTCTTTTTCCAGTATGAGCTCTTGCCCCCCTTTACCTTTATCCAACCCATCAGTCTCACTGGTGTGTCTGATGAGGCCAGAGAAGCTGTCATCTTCTGCTGTCAAGCATTTATTTTTTTAAGCTATTTCACATGAAGAAAGGAAGAAATCTCTGATCTCCTTTTCATATCCAGATCTAGACACACACACACATATATACATATTGTGTCCTTTACCAGCCAAAATCTTACCAACTACAAATTATGGTGCAAATTTTGCCTTTTAATTAGATCATTTACCCCCATTCTACTCCTAAACATCCAACATAATTACTCCCTTCTTTCGCTACTTTCTTCCATTATGTCATTCCTGTGCTTGATAAGAAGGGACACAAAAAAAGGGGCTTCAAGGTGGGTAGGAGGAAAACTTGGCCTGCAGAACCAGGAAGTCTGTAGGATCCCTAAGAATGTGGGTATGAAATAACCTAGGTGACCAATAACCAATAGAAAAAGACAATTATCAATGACCAATAGAAAAGGGCAATAATGCCTGGATGTATGGAGATGCCAGTGAAAGACTTGCAACCAATTTCAAATGGAGATAAAGAGGGTATTTAGACTGCTACACAGCCTCTGCGTCTCCATCCTTCTCATGTCTTCTCCACTATGGGAGGATCCCACTTACAACTCTCTTTGGAAGTGCTCTATGTTTCCGTTTCATTCTTAAATATAATCTCTTTTTGTTACATGGAAACTTGTGCATGTTACTTTTGCTTTCTATTCATGCTGCCTGTGCTGCTCCAGTTTTATTTTCAGTTTCCACCCAGTTTTGCTTATGATTCCCCCTGTGCCTGTGTTCAATTTCCTAGTTCATCCGTGTAACTGAACCAGATCATCTAAGTTCAGGGAACTAGGTACCCTGGCTCCCAACAAGTCCCATCAAATGTTACAAAGATAATAATTTGATACTGGCTTTAATGTTTGGGTACCTGTGCCCAGGTTCTAACCTGATCTTATGATCCTTAAAGCACCACTTCAAAACTGTGCATATTATAATTGCCTCAATGTTTCATATTTCATTGTAGGATATAATTAGGATATAATATAGTCCTAAGTTATACATACCACCACGTAAGAATAGTTGAAAATATGAACATACATTATCAGTCATTAATAATTTATGGGGCAGAGCCTGTGGCTCAAAGGAGTAGGGCACCAGCCCCATATGCTGGAGGTGGTGGGTTCAAACCCAGCCCCAGCCAAAAATTATACAAAATAATAATAATGATAATAATTATTCAATAATTTGATGTACTATATTGTTCCAACTTTGAAAATAACTCTCCTAAGAACCATCCCACTTTTAATCCAACTTTCTCATTGATTTAACTATCCAATACCTTCTTTTTCTCAATTTCATCTGCTTTGGGGAATTTAAAAATTTCTGTATGGACTAAATAGCACCTGTAGGAAGAGTGTCATAATTATGGGCTCTATCAATCTTTCACACATTTGAAATAATATCAGTGTGATTATATATCCATGTGATTGAATACAATGTTTGCAGAGTTAATAGGAGTAACATTGCTGTTTTTGTCAAATTGTCAACTGAACACCTGATCTGTTCCAACACTGTGCCATGCACCAAACTTAAAGAGACCTCAAAGGACCTTAATCCTCCTGGGAAAGATAAATATCTATTAGTTTTTGTGCAAAGCAATGTACAATTACGGCAATTATAGTAGCAATGTTAGAAAATGTATTCAAATACAGAGAAGGCATAAGGATTACTGAGGAGATATTTAAACTGGCCTTCTGGGATAATAGGATTTTGCTAAAGAAAAGAGTGTTGGAGGTAAGATGGCATGCAGTATTTCTAGGAGAAAGCATTGCAGATGAATAGCCAAAGGGGAGAATATATTGTTTCCATGGTATGGTCGCATAGATGAAACTATTATAAGAAAATGACAGCTACTATGCTGTGATAAGCTGTTACTTTTATCCATGGTGCAGATGTAAGTCACTTGGATTTTTCTTCTGAGTTCACACTTTTGAAACTGCACAACTTAGCAGATGTTCTGCACAGTTGTCTTGACAACTCCACTTTTATAACCATTGAGCCATGAAGACTAAAGTTCTTAAGCAAAGTGAGAAATGGCTGTTCTTTTCCAGATGTTGCTCTGTTAGACTAATTAATCACAGTAAGTGTGATATGGCCGTGCACTTTTGGCCAATTTCAGACTAAGCATGAATGTATGCCTTTTTGGTTTGTATAATAGGTACCAATTATCTCAACTACATTCAAGAACATCATGGGGGGTTTTAATACTAGAGATACGTGATGAACTACATTTCCAGTATTATGTCAGGTTTCAGCATTGCCTGACATAGAAACAGCCACTATCTTGACCTTTCTGAATATTGATTTGGGCATTAGACCATACAGAAAAGATAACACAGCAAGACAACGCATCATGGAAGCACTTTAACCAGAATAGATAGGTGTTTCATCAAGCAATTCCCGGTTTCTCATGTGGCAAAGGTGATAATATTAACAAGAGACCAAAAAAAAATAATAAAATAACAAAACCAGAGTTTA
Source organism: Galagoides demidoff (assembly GCA_963574575.1). Classification (NCBI taxonomy): domain Eukaryota; kingdom Metazoa; phylum Chordata; class Mammalia; order Primates; family Galagidae; genus Galagoides; species Galagoides demidoff. Next base: position 6,871 of record CAUYQV010127277.1, read on the forward strand.
AACCTCATTAATACTGTGAACACGTCCTTGCTGCTCAGACAGCAGAAGAGGTAAATCGCTGATACTTTGCTGCTTCATCTTCATATTTCTTACTAATGGTCGAAAGTTTCCTTCCTTTAGGTGGGATATTCACAAATGGATTTGGTACATAGAGACACAGAGCCTTGGGATGTGCCAGCAGCTAGAGGGCTGGGTGATGGCAGAGGTGTCAAAAGTCTTGACAGCCACCATCTGTGGAGTTGTCAACAAATGTTCACAGTTCCAGTCCTAACGCCAACCTATCCTTTGTTCAGATAACTAAATGCGTTTTAGTGGTTTGCAATTGTCCTGGATTCTGGATTTTTATTAAAATATCTATGATCCAGTGTTTGCTGTAAAATTCAGTAGTGTCGTATATTTTGTCAAAAATTTCTACTCTGCCTCAATTTCCTTCTCATAAAATTGGGTAACAACTTGCCTCTCTACTGAAACCAGTTCATTGTGGGAATCCATAAAAATAATAGACCTTACAATTTTGAGTTGTATTTTATAGGAAAAGTATATGTGATTGCTTGTATTATATATATGAAAGTTTTATATTTCTTAGAATTCTACTGAGCTTCTGAGGGATGCTAACTCAAAAACATGCATAGGAGTTTCTTACTACTAAAATTAACCTAGACAGCCCTCCTTGGTTCCAAAATGTTCATTTTACAATATCTCTATTGAATTGGAATCATGCACCCACAGACAAACACAGCCCATGATGAACCTTCAGTCTCCCCTGTAGGTGAAAGGTACGATTCAGGGGCTTTTCCCATAAATAGGTTGAAAATGGGATTAGACTGAATAAAGACAGATCCTTGAAATAGGCCTAGAAAGAAGAAAGAACATATGCTTGCCAAGACAATTCTCCAAATATCTTCCATCAGATGACAAAAAAGGTGAATAGCTAAGGACAAGATAAATATATAGTTTCTTCCATAACATGTCCAAAAGGTTTGAAATCTCTATTTTATTAAGCAAGGTAAAGATGCAGAGACGGGAGTCCGTCACACTACCCTGCCTACATTCTGTCATCTTTTGCATTTCCAGTTTGACCCTCACGCTTCTGGTTAACCAAAACTCTAGCTGGCCCCACCAGGTGGATAACAGTGTCCTATTTAGACCTTTATGAGATTATCTGATAACACCTGCTAGTTGTATGTGCTTCTTTGGAACATTTCTGTGAAATATGCATCCAACACACTCTGAAATTGGTCGTTAGAATAGTGACACAAGTGTAAGGCTAGGTTACATAATTTATCCCCATAAACCACTAACATATTTTTTGTTCTTATTTTAAACCATATTCAGCATCAAAAAGGAAACTGTAGGGAAGCTCACTTTTTATCATTCGTTTACACAATTACCTAGTGAATAATATGTTGTTAAATAAATAGCAACCAATACTCACACCTATAAAGTGGTCTTATTGGTGCTATTTATATAGATATAGATAAATAGAATATGCACACAAAATCTATGAAAGCATAATATGTAAGACAGTGCATATCATAACTACTGTGAAAAAACTAGTAAGGGTTTCTGGAACACCAAATGGAGTTACCTTTTTACGTTCAGTAGGTGAAAATAGACACTACTGGAAGGTGACAAATATAGCAGTGAATGCTGAGCTGGATACCAGGTAGAAGAAAGATAAAGGGAGCAAGAAGATGATATTACCTTGTTCCGTGGAGAAATACATTTAGAGACTTGCAAAAATTGAACCCAAACTGCACGTATTCAAACAGACATAGGAAATACAACCATAACACTTTTAAATATCAATAATTTGATCAATAACATTAGTTTAGTACTTCCAGGTTTGCAACCTACTTTTAGCAATAATCTTTCTTTCTGAGAATTTGTTTGGGAGTCTGGTATATGAAGCAGCTAAGAGCAGAGCTTCTCCAGGGAAAGCCACAGTGCTCCTTCCCCTGCCTCCCTCTCACCCTTAGGTCCCAGAAAGAACATCATTTGATGATTTTAAATATTAAGAATCATTACAAACAATAATGTGTACTTACAAGTACAGACACAGAATTGATTGGTGTAGCAAACAATTGGACAAAATATTTTACAGAACAATTTGTAATATGAAACCATGTGGTGTGCTGTATGGGTGTATATATAGGGACCAAAATCTGGAAGGATCTCCGTTAACTGGTGTTGTGTCAAAGAAGTGAGCTACAGAACTCTGATGAAAACATTCATATTATTTTGGTTGTTTGTAGTGAAGTTACATTTTTTTTGCATTTAATGCATATTATTTTTAAGAAAGAAACCACTACACAATCTGTCATGTGATGACTGGAGAAGAGATATTTATTGGAATTCTCTTTGCTTCACAACAAACTCAAATAGTGAAAGCACTGGAGGATTAGGTCCCACGGCGGAAACCTTAGGCATGATTTTCACACACCAAAATACCCTGTCTTCAGAGTATCATCCATCACTTAGATTTAGGGTTAAGACCTATAGCAGATGGTGGTTTCTATAATCAACCATAATCCATGGCTCCTGGGAGAAAGCATCTTCCTAAGAATTAAACGGACAGTTTCAATTTGTATCACATATGCCATCCAATATCTGTCAGATAAAAATTCCCTGGCAATAAGTAAATGATGAAATTAGTAAGCACAGTCTTATTAGTCTTATTCCCTAATAGAACAGTTGTTATATCAAATACATACAAGGCAGGACTGATTGATTTATTGGAAACAAGTTCCAACTATATTTTTAATGACAACTGCAGCTTAAATTACCAACTCTCATTCTTTCTACAAAATAAAAGTTTTCGAAACAAAGTGTTCTGTTTCTAAAGGAAGTGCAAAATAATTGAATAAAGATTCTTCATTCCACATCTTAAAAACGTAGAATATTGCAGAGAAATGAAAGGGTAAGGAAGGGAACTGATACCTGGGGCTTCCAATAATAATTTTTTCATAATGCCATAGGAACTAATCTAAAATTCAGTCTTTATTTGTTGTTAAAAATGATTATTCACATAAGGTGTAACATTTTTGCTCATGTTCTACTTTGGAAGTCACTAGACTAGAAAAGAGAATAACTGAACTTTCTCTACTATCTCCTTAAAATCTTACTATTTTACAGTTCAGGACTCTGCTTAGAATCACTTCAGCGCATTGAAATAAGATATGGCTCCACTTTACAGCTTGCAATTGCCCTTGCAGGGTTTTTTTTGAAAATATAACTGCATCAAGATACAGCCCAAGTTCCCAATGACCCCCACATCCGTGCGAGAGTCACAGTTTGTAAATTCTCCCACCATTGCTCCATTTGTTGTGGCTGTCGTTGCTCACCACCTGCCCTTCAGTCCCCCACCACCGTCTACTTCTGACTTAGTTTTGCCCTCATTCCCTTGAGAATGTCATCCACTGCTCTTGCTTATATTTACACATAGGGAGATTAAAAGCCTAAATTAAAGGGGCATAATACTGAAGATGGAGTTACCAAGTTTTCGTCCCTAAGGTATTCATGAATCTCTAGAAAATTAGTTATGGCAAAAATTGCTCCTATCTTGTCAAACTACATGGAAAGCTGGTCTCTGGAATGGAGACAGAATATTAAATAAGACTTTTATGCAGCTGTGAAGATCCTTATTGATGTGTCTCAAAAGGAATTACAGGTAGATGAGGTCTTATGTACCATCTAGAACAGTGTTTCTCCAACTTTATTTATTTTATTTATCTCACTCCTAAGAAGCCATTTCAGACATATTATTTTCTAAATACCCACCACTGCATTGTAAACCCCACAGACACAGTGTAGCAGATTAAATACTGGGTATATTGGGGCTTTGTACATAAAACAAAATTTCTTTTGTCCTTCCAATAAACTATTTTACCTCTGTGGGCAATATTCTCCTCATTGAGAAAACACAATCTAGAACAAATAGCAGAACTGAAGCCCTAGAAGCAAGTGACTAATCTATCACTACAGATCAAATTAATGTCAGAGCAGGAACTAGAATTCTATACTGTTTCCCAGTAAAAAGCTTTTTGCACAGTTAGCGGGGAAACCATATCCCAAAACAAGAGATCTATGACTAACAATATAATTTTGACCAGATAGACAGAGATGGGCAAAAGTATAATAAACATTAGTACTAATGTCATATCATAGTTTAAAATCGTATTTGAGAAAAATAACTAAACGTCACTGTGGTTGTTAATATGCTAATGCACAAGGTATCAATTGCTGTTCTTATGATCATGAGTATAATTATATGTGATTCATAAAGGCTCCCATTATGAATGATTTCAATTTAATGGACTTTATAATTATTAGACACTTTGGAATGGGTTCAATTTAATTTTCATTATAAATGAAAAATTAGATTTTAAAATGTTATAGCTCATTGTGTAATGGCTGACTTAATGGATAATCAAAAACATATGTTAGCCAAAAAGAAATTCTTCGAAAACAAATGAGCAAAATATCTCAAATATATTGTCAGGCAAATAATTTTGTCATAAATATGTATGGATATATATAAACACATATATATGGAAAGAAAGAGGAAAATCAAGTCATTAATGACAGGAAAGTTTGTATTTATATTTATTTTCATGATTAGTAAACATACATACATGTATATTATTTGAGGAATTTTTTTTTTTGAAGTTTTTGGCTGGGGCTGGGGCTGAACCGGCCACATCCGGTATATGGGGCTGGTGCCCTACTCCTTTGAGCCACGGGTGCTGCCCCATATATATTCTTTGTATAAACATTTGAAAAATATAAAAGTACAAATTGTGGAATCTGGTTCCTTCCTAGTGTTTTCTCTTTCAACAGCACCAAAGTTATCTTTGACCCTCTCTCATCTTTTTTCACATATAATTTAAAAGAAAGAAAAGTTGCACAAACCTTTGCAATATATGTGGATTCACTCACTGATTCTTATGTCTGTATTCAGTCCATAAAACTTCTGCATATAACTTGTCTTACTATTCCCATTCACGCTTTTTCTATTTACTAATTAATAGCCAACTTCAACATATTTTTTAATTTATTTTTCTTACATATACGTGTTTTTATCAGGTTTCCACTTTTGTCTTCACATAATTGAAAAAGCTTATAATTTAATAACAATAACAATGTTTAACATAAGGACTAGAAACAAAAACCTCATAAAGAACGAATGAAGATAAATACATTCAGAAAAGAACTCAGATGATTGCTGCATCAAAATATTAAGCAATAATAATAATAATAATGCAAAGAAAGTAACATTCACATTGTCAGATAAGAGTATCTCTATTATAGAATGCTTTGACTCTGAGGTTCAGTATGGAGTCATCAGTTAACTTCTTCTTATTATTTTTTTCCCAAAGTCTCAAAAAATAGGCAACTAATATTTATAAATAAAAGTAGAAGATAATTTCAAAAAACATGACAAATATTATAGATAGTAGAAAAAGAAGAAATACTTCAAAATCATTCTGCTTAATCTGGATACACCTGATATTAAAAATTGGAGAAAATATATTATTAGAAAGGGGAAATTACAAACATACTTCACTTATACATGAGGATGCAATATTCTAAACAATGTATTAACAAGTTGAATTAAAAATGTATGTTTAAGTAACGTAGTTTGGTCAAAATTAAATCTAATTTATGTGAGAATTATTCACTATTTTCTTTTCTTTCCTTTTTTTTTTTTCCTTGCCCACACCCCCACCCTCCTCTGTCTGGTCTCCCCTTCCCCCATGCCCCACCATGTCATTAATTGTCATTAATTGTCTTCATATCAAAGTTGAAGCCTATATCACAAAAATCTCAAAACTGCAGATGCTGGCACGGATGTGGAGAGAAAGGAATGCTTTTGCACTGCTGTTGTGACTGCAAACTTATACGACCTTTTTGGAAGGAAGTATGGAGAAACCTTAAAGAATTCAACCTAGATCTCCCCTTTGATCCTGCAATCCCATTACTGGGCATCTATCCAGAAGGAAGAAAAAACTTTATTATAAAGACACTAGTACTAGACTATTTATCGCAGCCCCATTTACAATTGCTAAAATATGGAAACAGCCTAAATATCCTTCAACCCAGAAATGGATAGGTAAGCTGTGGTATATGTATACCATGGAATACTATTTGGCCATCAAAAAAAATGGAGATTTTTTCAGCATTTGTAATAACCTGGATGGAGGTGGAACACATTATTTTTAGTGGAGCATCACAGGAATGGAGAAGTATTAATCCTGTGTATTCAACTTTGATATGAAGTCAACTTCAACATTTTTAATAGCAAAAATGAATAATAAACTTGATAAGTCATTTAAAGTTGAATCATATATGTATGAAATCATATATAGAATATGATTTTTTATTCATATTTCTTTTTAATATTAAAATTATTATCAACGTGTCTGTGTTGGGGTGTCTCCTAAAGTTTCTAGTCAAATCCTTTGCATATTCATTTATTTTTATTTTAGTGTATTTTAAATTATTTGCCTAAAATATTTATAAATTTATAATTTTACTTTGTAATATTTATTTGTCATAAGAATCATCAAGTTTTTGATTGATCTTAACTATTTTTTATTTTGGCTTATACAAATTATTAATATTTATACAGATGTCACATTTCTTTTGTGTTTGCTTTCTAAAAAATGTAAATGCTCTTAATATTTATCATGGCTAATTTTCCATGTTTGTCTTTTTTCCAAAAAGAAATACAGTTTGCATTTGAATAACAGGATAACCAAACACAAATTTACTAGAAAAAAAGAAATAATAAAAGACTAGAGGAGAAATAAAGAAAATTGAAAAAAATACAAAAGATCAATGAAACAAAAGATCATTTTTAGAAAGACAAACAAAGTAGATGCACTTTTAGCCAGATTAAGGAAAAAAGACAGAAGACCCAAATAAATAAATTCAGAGATGAAAAAAGTAACATTACAACTGATAATGCAGAAATCCAAAGGGTCATTGGAGACAACTATGTCCAATCAATTGGAAAACCTAGAAGATACTGACAAATTTCTAGACACATACAACTTACCAGGATAGAACAAGGAAGAAATTAAAAAAACTGAAATAGACAAATAACCAGTGATGAGATAATAGCAGAATTAAAAGCCCCCATCCAGAATCTGGTGTCTTCACCTCTGAATTCTATAAAGCATTCAAAGAACTAATACCAATGCTACCTAAACGATTCCAAAAAATCAAGAACAGAATACCCCTGTTATTCTTTGAGGCCATATCACCCTGATACCAAAATAAGACAAACACACACACAAGAGAAAAGTATAAGCCAATTGCTCCGATGAATATATTCATAGATACAAAAATCTTCAAGAAAATACTAGTAAATTGAATTTGACAACACATCAGAAAGATAATTCATCATGCATAATTTGGGTTTAACCCAAGGATGAAAAGATGGTTCAACATATGCAAATTAATCAATGTGATACATCCCATTAACATAATGAAGAACAAAAATCATTTAATCATTTCAACTGATGATAAAGCCTTTGATAAAATTCAAAGTGAATTCATGGCAAAACATCTCAAAAACCTTTGAGTATACAATGAACTTACTCCCACACAATAAAAGCCATACATGAAAGACCCCATAGCTAGTAACATAGTAACATCCTGACTGGGAAAAATCTTAAAGCTTTACCTCTAGGAAAGATGCTCAATAACAGTTAAATGAAAAAAAAAACCAGTTTTTATATATTTATTCTTATAACAGTATGCAGAAATGAAATGAATACTGTACACATCAACATGATTCATCTCAAAAATATCACGGTGAACAATTGAAGCCATATTATAAAATTATTATAAAATAGCATATTTTTATATGAAATTTTAAATCAGGCAAAATTAATCTATGATATTAAAAGTACCAATGATGATTAGGGTGAGAAAGAACTGAAAAGAGGTATAAGGAACTAACTGTCTGGGGTGAAGGAAAAGTTTTGTTACTGTTGTTTTCATGTAGCCCGGTCCCATAATTATATCTCATGTTTGTAAAACTCATGAAACTGGGTACTTAAAATCCACATATTTTACTGTGTTTAAATCATAGTAAGAAAGAAAATGCAGAAGATATTATAGATCATTTCTGACAAGAGTTGATGAATAAAAATAAAATTAAGAAATAATTTTAAATAAGAGGCCCAGATCTATATTGTTAATCTCATAATCTGACATAATCCAAGAAAGAAATGATCTCCTAAACCAAGTTATAAATTCTAGTATGTCATATAGGGATCTCTCTTTTTGAAGATGTGGACAGAATTCAATATTTAGCTTTAACATTTTAGAGTGTAACTTAGCAGAACAATACTACCATGATCTCAGGCTCATCCTAACCTAGGCATTTCATATGGTGGAAATAGTAAAGGCTTTAGAGCCAAAGAGATTTCACTTGAAATACTTGTTATACCATGAAATAACTGTGGGTCTTTAAAACCAGTACCGTTAACCCAAATGTACAATCTTTTAAAAGAGAGGGAACAGGTTGTAACTGCAAAGTGCTTGGCACAGGACAGAACTGATATTAATCATTTTCCCCAATCTTGATTTAATAATGGACAAGATATGTTCTTTTCATAATCTAAAGCATAAACATTCATTAATTATACATCCTTCCCATCACAAAAAAAAATATTGGTTAATGAGGATAGCTCTGGGTTATAAAATGCTATGTGGTGTAATACTTTCTTTTTAAATACACATAATGCAACGGAAGGAACTTGAATGTGACCTTAGGGGAATTGAGGTGATTTTTCAGTGGCTTTTCATTTCTTCTCTGAAAGGTTAATGCTATGTGGTATTGATTGCCTTTACTACAGACTGTGTTTCTATTAAATTAATAATACTGAAATGAAATAAACCTTTCAGCAATGGAATGCCTTGAATATCTTTCTGATAGTGATTATTGAAAGCCCTTGGCACACAAAATACACTTAGGACCATGGGATTTAGAGATCAGGGTCTTATTTTTTAATACTTAAAAAAATTTTATTATGATAAATGTTAATTCTTTTGTTTATTTGCAGATAGAAGTGTTTCCACATATTTCACTGAGTCATTTTTTGAATTTGGGTGTGTTACTTAATAACTTCTGCCCCTCCATGATTCAACCAAATGCCTGAAATGAAGTGACTGGATTAAAATTCTAGTTGATATTTGATTGTAGATTACTTACTTAATCAATTTGTGTTTCATTTTCATCATTTTCAAGACAGGTATAATTATATTATCTACCTCATAGTTGTGTGAAGTTTAAGGACAACATGATAATTAGGTTTAGAACAATGCCTATTGTGTAGTTAATCAGTAATTACTACGTACAATTTCTTCACCTACCAAATAACATTTCAGATATAGAGTATCTTTAATATTCTTCCAATTCCAGCTTCTATGAGCCCTGCATTGTTTAGCTATTATATTTGTTTGCTTTATACTTCATATTTTAATACAAACTTTGATTTGCTAACACGGAATGCCTTGTTATCAGTTCTGCATATGTCTGACATACATGTGAGAGATAATTGCACCTATTCATTTGATTTTTAAATATTGAAAGTTAACATACGTTCTTTGTTAGTTTCAAATATCGAATCAAGATTTCTTAGTTTGTCCTTCCAGAGATAAAATGTGGCTAGAAAGTCATTTAAGTAGGAAAAAGAAAAAAATACTAAATAAATGTGGGTTTTTAAAATCAAACTTGTATTCTGTTCTCTCTCTCTCCACCTTTATTTATACTAAAGAAGGCAGGAACAAGGACAGGAAGACCCGGAGCTTTCTGCCACCACACACACACCAGTGGACCCGAGACTGCCTCATCTCATGCCTGCACAGAAGTGACCAGAGAATTCAATGACGTTTAGGCAGTTCACAGGCAGATGAGCAAATGATAGGAGCTATCCTCATGATTTTTAAAAATCTACTCAGTTGAGTACCAATGTACTATTATGAAGTTCTTGTCTATTTGCGTCTAGCTGTTGGAAGCTCTACCCATGACTCCCTCCTCCCTATCTTCCTTGTCTGTGGTCTCAGTCCTCTGTGTAGCCTTCATGATTAAACTGTCCTCATTAAATATGATTAATGCATTTTACATGGAATTATCTCATGTCACTTCCAATGCATAGTTAATGCACTTTACTGTCATTATCTTAAACAATTTAAAAAGAACTGAGACCACATGTGGATTAAATTTGACTAGTAAAAATTACTTTTATTATACAATTTTATACATATGAACATTTTAGGCAGAAGAAAAACTAACATTATGCTGCTTAACTAGAGATGGAATAGGCTCATAATCAGCTGAGGGACTTGGAGGAGGAGCATTTCTTTAAATAAGGTAAATATTGTCAGCCAAACTCTTGGTCTTAGGATATTGTTATGTATTGGTCCACTGGACATCTTTGTGTCTACCCTTTCATTATTCCCAGAAGCTCAGAAGGTAAGGTTCCTACATAAATCAACCTAGAAGACTGAATGTGTTTATTTATTTTACACATGCACTCCTTAAAATCCACTTAAATTCTGACATTTCGTAAGTCAATCTTGAATTGTAGAAAAACTTCAGCTCAAAAACATTATATACTTCCAAGTACCACGGCTCACTCCTGTAATCCCAGTGCTTCAGAGGCCAAAATGGGTGAATTGCCTGAGCTCACGAGTTCAAGGCCAACCTGAGCAAGAGCAAGACACCATTACAAAAAAATACCTGGGTATTGTGGCATGCACCTGTAGTCTCAGTTACATGGGAGGCTGAGGAAAGAGAATCTTGCTGTGAGCTATGATGCCACCGCACTCTACTTTGTTGAGGGCAGCAAAGTGAGGCTGTGTCCCCCCCCAAAAAAAAAAATCATCATATATCAAATAGTGCATTTGATAAACTGTCATCACAAACTATATTGCATTCAATCTAAGTTTTCTTATTAGAATTAAGGAGTTGTACATATTTACCTCCTTACATTTTTCTTTATTTTAATAAAACACACTTTACCAAGATGCTGAAATAGTTTTCACTTAAATTTACTATACGGTTGAACTCATGAAATGTGTGAATGTGAGTTACCATTGTTTTATTTTATTTTTTGGTTTTGTTCTGTTCATTTGGGTTGTTATTGTGTGTGTCAGTTTTAGCTTTGTCTTAAGGGGAGTAACGGTGAGATTTTATAGATTCTGTATTTCTTATTTGTTGATATAGGAGAAAAAACATAAGTTGCTCCACCATTTAAAATATTACAGCATTTCCTTACATGTTAAACACAGTATTTTTAATGTTAACCTATATTTTTTTTCCTTGAAGCAAAAAGAATCTTTACAGTTCTTGGTATTTGTTCTTGTGATGCTGCTTATGTGGGTAAAATCCAAATTCTATAATATCCCACAGAGAAATTATTAGGAACCTTAAGGGTAAGTGCATGGTCTTTGTACATTTTAATGAAAAGATGACTCCTCTGAATTCCTTCTGGATGTTAATTTTGGAAGAAGCTGAAATTGTAGGCTTCCTGGATTCCTTCTCTTGTGGCCATGGCCATCGTCCTCAATGTTATATCTCTCTGAACATAATTCCACAGTCATGTATCCCTCCAACTGACTACGCACAAGAAGACTTCTCTGCTTTCCAGAAGTCAAATCATTTGATTGACTCCCTTTGAGTAATCTATAACATTATCTCCAACTCAAGGTCCTTAAACTTAGTCACTTCTACAAAGTACCTCTTGTCCTGTAAGATAAATTATTCACAGGTTCTTGGAATTATGGAGTGTAAATCATGAAGGGGGATTGTTATTCTACCTACCAGAATTTCAAATACTTTCATTAAAATAAAAATAATAAAAACAGTGCAATAAGTAACGGAATACTAAAGGTTTTTGCTATAGATTGAATTGTGTTCCCACAAAATTCCTGTGTTGAAACCCTAATCCCTGATTGGATTTAGAGGTAGAACCTGTAAGGAGATAATTAAGGCTATAATGGTGACTTCAATAGAGCGAGCAGCCTTATAACAGAGGAAGAGTACCATAGTTAGCTCCTGTGTGCTCTCTCATCTCTCTCTCTCTCTCTCTTTCTCCTCTCTATCTCTTATGTGAAGACAGAACAAGAAAGCAGCCACCTGTAAACTAGGAAATCTCTCAGCAGAAATTGAATCTTGCTGGAACTTGATTTGGGGCTTCTGGCCTCCAGAACTCTGGTCCACAAATTTCTGTTGTTTAAGGCCCGCTGTCCGTAGTATTTTTTTATAGCATCCTGAGCAGAGTAATTTTACTCATTTCAAATTAGTAAGTAAGACTTTCCCTTCACACCAGCTAATGAATTATTAGCCTTACCTTTCTATAAGTTCAGTAAGATGTTCATATACGGTTTTTGTTTGGTTTAAGATTATAGGTATTGAGAAATAAGATTGTCTATATGTTTTTCTATAGCCAAATATTCACGTTTAATCATTTAGGATAACTCAAAATTCTCAGCATTGTTTTATTTGAAAAAAAATGTTGTTAAATCTATATACTATATATATATATATATATATATATATATATATATACCTATAAAATTTTACATAATATCCATTCTTGGGATGTGTGACAATAATCCTAAGTGAAAAGATTTTGGAAATTCTAGTAAAAAACATACAGAAAGTACAAAGATGAAAATATAGTGTCAAAGATTTCTTCTCAACATTATTCTATAATGAGAGGAATGCAGAAAATTGAAATTACAGGTTTAAAAGGGTGTGTAAGCAGAATATCCCCTTATTAATAGCCACTTCTCTGGTCTTCTCTATTTGAATAATAAAGTGAAGAATTCTTATTATTTAATATAAGCCAAAATGTGACAAAGCACTTACTGGTTTTCCATATGTAGCACAGAAGGCAATTAATTGTTTTCCATACATACTCATAGAATATCATCTAGAATATTCTGCCAAGCACATGATTTCTAATTTTTTTTTTCTTCAGTGAGAGCATACTGAATGGGCCCCGGGGGTGTTTGGCTCACCTTTTGTGCGTGGGACATAACCACAAGAGGGGCCGTACCTAACCAAATCAAATATTTTGACCTGCTTGTTTATACCCTCACATTAACCTGAAATAAATTTTCTTTAAAAAAAAAAAGTTCAAAGCACAGTAATAAATAAATAAATAAATAAATAAATAAATATTTTCTCTTTGTTTCTTTCTTATGAATAAAATTCTATTGATTCAACAGGGAAGAAAAGATGAGAGAGCTCATTGACTTGCCAGATAACAGATGAAATTGCACGTAAGTAGTTATTGTTGACTCAAAAACCTATTAGTTTGTATTGTTCAGTCTTCATTATATGTAATTGGTTAAATATATCATGTTTATTTAAATTATTTCCTACTGATGGGCATGGTGTACTTTGCCAATTTTGACAATTATAAGCAACACTTGTGTTTGAACTTTAACCTTTATACTGGTCATATTTTATAGCTAAATGCATGCTTCCTGGCATTCGTAGCAACGAGTTTAACGTAACCTGTTTATCCATATCTTCTCTTCCAAAAACTCCTATTTGTTCATTACTATTTCCCTTGACAGAGAGGGCAATCAAATTTTCATGTCCCATTGTACGACTCATATGTCTGAATAATATATAAATTTTAAAAATAAAGAAAGCAAAAACAGGAAACCATTAGAGCACAAAAAAATAAGAGTAGTAACACCTAAGCTCCATAAAAGCAGGACCATACAACTTTTAACTTGCCAATAAATGCCCCAAAGTATTACTCCAACTACATACTTGTTGACCAGGAAAAAAAAAAATGGAACCTTTTCATAAAACACATCACATAGCCAAGTTAAAAGCCAGTGACAAATAATAATAGTAGCTACAATTATGTAAAACCAAAGATGCCTTCCATCAAGCTTATTATTCCATTTGGATTTTGTTATTCATCTTTATCCTTTAAAAAGGGCATCGTAAATGAATCCCTTTATAGGAGTAAAACAGACAGATTAAATTTATTCCAAGAAGTGGAGTCAGTTTGAATATAGAGTCGAAATTATGATAAACAACACATTCAAAAAACCACGAGAAGTTCAGTCTGAAGACATTTGCTCCCTAGGAGAAAGCTTCCAGGAATAATGAAAGACTGGGCTCTGGAGGTAGCTAAGCAACCACTTCGCAACCATTGGGCTTCCTTTTTTATGTGGCAAAAGCTGCAGGCAAAAGCTGAACCTTGGGAGTGTAGAGAAGGAAGGAGGGAGGGGGGAGGGGGACCACTGTGTGCGACAAACCTCTTGGGGGAGGGAGATTATTACTAGAAGGACTTTACCAGCAAATACAAGCAGTGTAATGTGGCTCTTTGTACACTCAATGATTTCCCAACAATTAAAAAAAAAAAAAGCTAAACCTCGGAATCTTTGTGATCCTCTTGCAAACTTTGTTTTCATAATATTGTCAAGGTAAAATCAAGCATTTTTTTTCACTACTCTGTGCCTTCTCGCATGTTGGACCCTATAGCAGGAATCTTACTTCTCTATTTCCACCTGCACTATTATCAAGTGAATGTTTCCCCTTGTACATCTTTTACTGCCTTGTCTTATATAGTCTCTCCTTCCACCTACGACACCATTTACTACATTATAAAGCCTTTCTGATGTCAATATGTGTTTCCATCCATTCAAGTAAGTAGTGAGCTCTTCTGTTGAGTCCCTGAGGTTAGCACTGTGTCTAGCATATAGTAGGTCTAAAATAAATTATCACATATGGGGCAGCACCTGTAGCTCAAAGGAGTAGGACATAGGCCCCATATGCCAGAGGTGGCGGGTTCAAAGCCAACCCCAGACAGAAACTGCAAAAATAAGTAAATAAATAAATTATTGCATATTATGTAAAACATGAGCCAACCTAGAATTTTACCCTAAATTACTCAACTCAGAAAGCATAAGGCAAAAACATAATATGAAACTTTAAATGTTACACGAATGCAATTTTTATTGGAGAAATAAATGCACTTCTGTCTCTTTGAGGTAAGAATACAGTAAGCAAGAAAATAAACATCTTTTAAGTGAAATGCTTTTATGTATTTATAACTGTTGGCACTGGTACTGAAATGCAGTCACTTTGGCTTACTTATATTGGAAAAGGTTTCTGTAAGATCCAAAATATACTTTCCAGTTTTATTATAAGTTTATCTTAAATTTATTTAGAGAAGATAATACAACAAATTGTTCTCTATTTCACTCTAATGCAGTATAAATATCTATTAGAGATATTGATTGATTTTTCCTCAAGACAAAAATGGCAAAGTAATTATTTGACATCTTGTTTGTACTAATATGCCTCTGATATTGGTCTTAATGTTCTACTTTTTTTTCTGTAGGGAATAAAGTTTATAGTAGAACCTTGGAAAACGTTTCAGTACATAAGAGGAATATAGTTGAACTCTGAGAGTTTAACCATTGACATCAACATACAATGGGTTGAGGATAAAACTTTTCAAAACCAGGAGAAACTATTATCCAAATTATTTTATTTAAAGGAACAAAAGAACCAATGGAAGGATATACCTGTGTCAGAAATCAAAGTTTAGGATACTCATCCCCTCTTGACATTGGTTTAATTGTTTTTCTTTTTAACTTATAAGGAAAATAACTTATTTCTTGCAGTCAGGGAGGCTGAGAAGTCCTAGATTGAGGGACCACACCTGGTTGAGTCCCGAGGAGGTACACATATCACATGCAGAGGGGACCAAGTGTGCTCTTCTTTCTCTTCGTGGGGGATTCCTGTCATTACCATTGGCATTCAGTGTGCCAAGTTCTAATGATCTTGTGTGTATGTGTGTGTGAGAGTATGTGTGTGTGTGTTTTGGGAGGGTTTGAGGGAATTCCTAGTAATGACTATTTCCACTCCCAGACCAACACTAGTGAATATTCCCTGAACTGTGATGATCATTAAGATACTTAAAGAAAAATACCTCTTAGTCACACAACCAATTGCAGAAACCACTCTCTCCCTCTCAGCACCCAAGTAAATGATCTTCCAATTTTAAGTATTTTTTGGTTTTATTCTGTCTGCAACCTTGTCACTATATAGGTTTGCTTTCTTCTTCAAGCATGAAAATCAAGACTTAAGAGCTCATCCTTTCCAGAATCCAATAGAGAGGCTTGAGTTTATGGTTTGCTGGAATTTAACTATTAACCATTTCTTTCCATGAGAACAGTATGCCTTAGCTCTCAGACGAAAGATTCCAGTACTCCCTTAAATGTAACAAATTGCCACTTCAGAACCCAATTTTGCCTTGACAACATTATGAAAGCAAAGGTTACAGAAGCATCATAAAGATTCTCAGATTCCTCTTTCGCCCGCAGCTTTCACCATATAAAATGTTTCACTCCAACAATTGCAAAGTGATTGCTTGACTACTTCCAGAAGCCAAGCCTTCACTCTCCCTAGAATCTCTTTCTCCCAGTGAGCAAGTCTTCAGACTTAACTCGTCCTTGCTTTTTTAACATGTTGGTTCTTATAGTTTTGACTCTACTTCCAAATTAACTGTCTTTGTTCCATTGAATAAATTATAGGTGTTTGTTTTCATCTTAAAAAATATGCTCTGAGCGTGATAGTCCAATGACATTCTTACTTTTATTACATAACATTCTGCTATCTATCCCCTACGCATACATCCTCCAATGCCATTTGTCATTTTGGAGGTATTGTAGAAGTCACATCTCTCTGTTGACAGTTATATCATTTATTCCAATTACCTAAATCTCTTATTATCTCACTTAAAGTAGGAGAGTCATTCCTCATTTATTCTATGCCTGTGTGGCAATTAGATTCAATACAGATTCTTGTATTTTTCTATTAACCATATAATAATAATTGTATACTATAATGGAGTTTCAGGCTACTGTTCTGAAAAGCTCTTACATATTTTACTTTTTTGTTAAGTTGTTAATATAATCTTTTTTTTTTCTTTTGAGACAGAGCCTCAAGCTATCCACCTGGTTAGAGTGCCATGGCATCACAGCTCATAGCAACCTCCAACTCCTGGGCTCAAGCGAGTCTCCTGTCTCTGCCTCCCAAGTAGCTAGGACCACAGGCACCCGCCACAACACCCGGCCATTTTTTGGTTGCAGCCACTGTTGTTGTTTGGTGGGCCCGGGCTGGGGATTCAAACCCGCCACCTTAGGTGTACGTGGCTGGCGCCTTAGTCAATTGACCCACAGGCACCAAGCCAAGTTGTTAATATAATCTTAAGAAGCTATGTATAATCTCAACTGAGCATGATCTTGAATATTTAGAATTAATTTTTTCTTTGTGTTTATCTGTGTGTAGTGGAGGACATTCTCTTTATTAGAATATTGGAATTTATCGAATAAACAACTTGGTGGCTGAAGTCTATTCCTCCTCTTCTCCTTAATTGAGATGCTTCTCGGAGCTGTGACACCACACACACTATGCAATGTTGCTGTCATCAAACTGAAGTCTTCATTCTTGCTGTAGGAAAATTTAGATTTCATTTATCTGAGGAGTCTGCACCTTTGTGGGATTATATAGGCATTGAAGATAATCATGGGTATAATCAAGCATAGTATACAGTTTTCCTGGATTATGGTTAAGATTCTTGATCCACAAGGTGACTAGAGAAGATGACATCAACAAGGCTAAAAAAGTCTAGATTTCCAGAGGTTAAGAACATAGATTCTCAACTCCAGCTGAATGGGATCTCGAGTCCAATTTCATCCATTTAATAACTCTGTGACATTAGGAACTTAGCGTCTCTCTGCCTCTTTTCTCACCTGTGGAAGGAGCTGATAGTAAGTGTTATATTACATCCATACCTAAACTATCTAATTATGGTCATTACTTTTCTTTTTAACTTTTTTTTTGCATGTTCCAAGAGTATCTACAACTAATAATAAAATAATGGTCATCATCTACTATGTAAAACACTGCTATGAAAATTTACTTTGTCCAGATAAAAATATAGTCGATTTGCACAATTTTGTTGAATAAAAAGATAACTTGGCCCACTAAGTTTTCCATTAAATTTATAGACAGTAAGTTAATTTTAAGTATTACTTTGAATACATAGATAAAAGAAAAAAATTCAAGTTGTTGAACTGAAGCATTGAATTCACTCACATTAATCACTAAGACTAGCAACTTTAGGAACAGAACCAATGGTATCATGGAAAGCTGTAGTAGCACTGGTAGTTGAGAAGATTAGCCTCCCAATAACTTTGAAGGCAGTGAGCTTCGATACAAAATTGAAAGTTCATAAGGAGATGTTGATGATCTCTTATAAATACAACATTATTAAATATTCAGTGTTTCCATAAAGTCCCTTTGCAATTTAATCAGTATGGACACCCTATATTTCTTTCAGTTGTAATTTACTGCTTATTGTAGTGTATAATTACCATAAAACACTAGAATTACTTTTCTCCTCCTGATTTTTATCCTATTCGTTCATACATTTTTCTTATACATAAGATATAAATCTGACAATCCCTCATTTTCTATTTTTGCTAACAATCATATTTTTAGGGGATTTAAAGAATAATAAAAATTTCTTAAGCATTTCATATGTGATTACCATTTCTGGGACTTTATCTTTTTGTGTTTATCCATATTTCAACTTGTGTTATTTTATATCTTCTTGGATGGCTGCCATTACATTTCTCACAGTGAGGGCCTACTGATGACAAGCGTTCTAGGCACTATTACATCTGATCCTCTCCCTAGTCTTAGGAAAATTCTTCACATGCATGAGAAACTTGAATCAGTTTAGCAAAAGGAGGATTCTTCTGTAGCTCTCTGTGCACCATCCTCATCTCTAAAATTCTATCTTGTAAACAGAAGCAGATAAATAATGTGCCAAGCTCAGTAAAAAATAAAACTATAGGACCTATAATTTTCAAAATTATTAAGAACTTCAACATAGATGTAGCAGGACATTAAACCAAGTATAGAGTCTTTTCTAAGGTACAGGCCCTGTGTGGTGGCAGAGTCTCCATGTGGTCTCTGCTGCCTGCTCGCTGCAAGTGCATTGGTCATCCTCATGGAATCCCAGTTGCATCTCCTGAATTCAGTAAACCTACTCCACTTGGGTTTCCTGCCCATATGCTGTGCCCTGGGAATTTTTTCAAGCAAGTAAGCTTGGGCAACCATTGAGGTTTTCTCATTAGTTTCCATCTTTCAGGGACTATACTTTTCTTCATTGTCTAATGCCTGGTATCCTAAAGAAAATAATGAATGCTGTATATATTTTTTCTGCTGTTTCAGAAGACAGATTAAATATAGCCCTTGTTACTCCATTCTGGTAGGAAGCCAAAATGCTTCTCTCTCTCTTTCCACAATCAAATGATTTAGCAGTCTTATGATAGAGTGTCACACATAGAAATATGTACACTGGTAAGTTTAAGTTTGAAGTCTGCATCTGAGTCAAACATTTTTTAACTCAGTCCTAGGCTTTGTATTACCATTTCTATCTTGCTGCATCATTTCAACTTAATCTTTCCTGCTTAATTCTTCCCTTTTGAAGACATCTTATGCATCAATTCCATGTCAGTAAGATAACTTCTCTAGGAGTTTTACAAAATTTGGCATGTTAGAAAAATCTATTGGCTGAGTGATCCAAAAACAGAGCCGTTGATGATGATTAGGGAAAAAGGATATATATAAAAATAAAAATGTATTTATAAACTTTAAAATTTAGGACTGTATTGATCTTATATCTATATTTTAGCAAAAATATTGGTAGGCTTTTATATTGATATTTCTGTGACCGATCAGCAGGCCTTCGAGGTTGTCAAGTGTGATTCCTACACCAGTTATGTTCCATTGACATCAACCGAGAACTTACTAGAAAAGCACAGGCTCTACCCTAGTCCTACAGAATAAGACATTCAGAGACAAGGTTCAACAATCCATATTCTTAACAAGCCCTTTGATGCACGTTATAGTTTGAGAACCACTGACCTGATGTGGCTTCTCACTTTGAAGAGCTTCTCACCCCTACCTGTTAAGCATCCTGCTCTTTGTTCACTGTCTCCTTTGCATAGTAAGTCACTGTTCTAGAAGCATTCTGGCAAGAAAGACCATTCCACCCACAGTAAATATAATGGAATTATCATTTTATTTACTACCTTACAGAGACTAACTCTTTCATAAATTGCTAATTTAAAACATTGTATACTTATAATAATTGTTTCCCTCTAAGATTTTACTTGTATTTGCATAGAGCTCTACAATCTGTATGGCTGTAGAATTAGTGGGATGCTATCGAAACTGCTAATAAAAAAGAGGAGAGACTATTAAGCTTTAAGGGTGCTCTGAACACTTGATTATTGGCATTAAAATATTTACCAGTTACTGCTTAATTCCATTACTGCTGCAATAATGTTTTCCCAAACACAGAAACTTTCACATAATCCATACTGAAACCATAATTTTTTTTATCTTTACTGATGTATTTGTGGCCATCTAGGGGCTCATTTATCTTGTCTTAGCTCTTTGGGGTTTGGCTACAAGGTGCAAGGTATGTTTAGATATGTTTTATGTATCTCTCATCCTTTCTGGTCTAGACAGATACCCAGAGGTGCATGTGACATTGAGGGCATGGGGGGTACCGACATGGGATGCTTTGATAAGATTAACTTCTCTCACTGTCACCTGCATAAAAATTCACTGGCAGAATGTACCTGCACGGTCACACTAATCATCAATAGAGACAGAAAACATTCTACCTCTAGAGGAAGAAACTGCAGAATCATATGGTAAAGCCTAAACATGGAGAGTTGAGAGGAGGACTGAGTAGAATGATGTAACCACACAGTAGCCACTCCTTCCCAGTCACTTCTTCAGATATTAGCAATACAAAGGTAAGTAATATGAATTTCTTTCTTTAGAAGCTTATCTTCTACTGGAGTATATAAACATTAAATAGATAATATGGCAGGTAATAAGAAATGAACACTTGGAAAAACTTAAGCAGAAAAGGTAATAAAAAATAATGGGAAAGGGTGCATGTTTATTTTGATAGTTGAGGCCTCTAAAGGGGAGAATTTTGAGTAGAGGTCTAAATATAAGGAATGGTATAAAACAGTATGATTTCCCCCTAAAATAAATGCTTTATAAGCATAGGAAATGTGATGGGCAAGAACCCTTGTTAGAGTGACTCAACACAAAATAATGACATCTATGTAGTCCAGTTTGCATTGAACTGAGGGTCCCCTGAGGAGGCCAACATTCCAAGCCCTCTGCATGGAGAGACAAGAATGTGGCCCATCTCAATGATCCTTGCAGGATTTTACTTACGTCAGCATGAGAATATACAGTGCAGTGGAAAGATTCAAAGACAGAGACAAGGTTAAAAAATAAGTAGTTTTCCCTTCACTGCATGATTGATCTTAACACATTCTGTTTACTGAACTTGTGTCTTGTCTTTTTCTCATCATTGTTAGTATAAGACTCAGGGTTGGGACAGTATTCTACATCTGGTGAGTATTGCTTTTAATGCTCAGGGCCAGCAGTGATGCCTGGATTTTGTCCAGATCACTCTGTTCCTAGTGCCTAGCACCTTTACAGACTACAGACCGTGGTTTGTTATATTTGAAGAATATTAAGGAGACCAAAGAGGTTTCAGTGCCATGATGGAAGAGTATAGAAGAAAAAAGAGAACAAAGAAGCAGACAGGACCAGATCATGTGGACTCTGTAAGTTATGATGTAGAATTTATATTTTAATCTATAGATGATCATGAGCCTCTGAAGAGTATAGAGAAGAGATGTCATAGTATTCATATTTTAAAAAGACATTTCTGGATGTTTTATGTATAATAGACTGGAAGACATCTATCAAAATATTTTGTGATTTTATTTTCACAGTTTCAAGACTTACAAGAACTTAAAATATGCATTGTTTAAAGTGTCTTCCCTGGATGTCACATGAATTCTGCCAACCTCAGTTCATTTTACAGTAGACACCACATTTACATAGTTATTGTTCATTATGGTCCTGGACATAATTAAGAAAAGACAAGTTAATCAGGCTTATACAAACTTGCAATAGTTTAATTGCTGCCATGGTGATTGTTTCATTATGGAACAAGTTTGTAGATGAATCTGGCATAACTTCTGCTATGGAGTGACTTGTCCCCTGAAGATTTTATGTTGAAAACCTAAGCTCCAATATGGTGATATTTAGAGATGGGACCTTTGAAAAATAATAAGGTTTAGACAAGATCATGAGGGTGGGATCACAGTCTGATAGAGCTGGTGCCCTTATGAAAAGAGTAAACGACCCTGTAACAAATACAGGAGGGACTGTATTTGTTTATGTGTATGAAATTAACTAAACCATGTAGAGCCATTGAGGTTTTCTTTCAAAACAAAATGTGACATGACAAGTTAAAGTTAGAGAGGATATATATGTTCTGTATGATAAACAAAATATACTATAATTGTGCATAACACAATTTTCATAGATTTGTTAAATGTTTGGAATTCAATGAACAATGTGGAGCTATTGAGTTTTTTTTAAGATAGGATGTGACATAACAAAGTAAAGTTAGAGAGGGCATATATGTTTGGTTCTATGAACAATGAACAAAATAAGCTTTAATGATGCATGAGATAATTTTGTCCATATTTAGCTCAATACAGAAAAATAACATTTCAATTGCCTATTAAATTCTCACTCTTGCACATAAAACCAAGAGCATAATGTTAACCACTGTATTACCTGCATAAAACACAGAATTAGATGTCTTACTAAACATTGAAAACCTAGCTTTAAGGCTGGTGTTAGTTCAAGGACAACTGCACAGATTTTGTTTTAGATTCTAAGTCTCCCTATGAAATAACCCACAGATTAATTAGATTTCTCTATTTCACCAAAATAATTTTATCAAAATTTTTGTCAGATCAGTATTCATTAAGTAACTACATGCCCCATATTATATCTAGACAATGTGGTAGAAATTGGATTGATAGTACCTATATTTTTCATGAAAATGGACAAAATGAAGAACAAAAATGTAGTTGTCTCTCAAAGTGTATGTAAAATTACCTGTTTTGAAAAACCTGTCAATGAGGCCCTCTGTTCTTTCATTTAGCCGAAACACCATAATGATGACATTGCCTTGAGCAAGGCAGGCTTATCATGGACAGATAAATTTGCAGAGCAGCTGTGTGAACAGAACTACTTCTGGGGAGGACAAGGCTGCAGGCTGCCTTTGAGTTTAGGAGGTAATGTTGTAAATAGTGACAGACACTTCAGAGCATGAACATGTCACTGAGCAATAAAGTTCTCAGGTGCTTCTGTGAGTACAATGGGCAGTTGGCCCTAGATTTTCCTGCTTTATTTTGTCTGATCTGTGAAATAATGTTGATAAATGCTCTCACCGCTGTGATAGGAGATGAAAACCAACATCAGGATATGCAGCTCAATGTCATGTAATTACATGAACAAGATACATTGCTTTCAAGAAGTCAGAATGTTTGAATGTGTTGTAACAGTTGAATGATGAGTGAGATTATGAATGAGAAATGACAAAATCTGAGATAGAGTGACAAATTGTGACTAAATACGTGGCTAAAGCCAATGAGTACTAACTAGTTGGATCAGTTGGGAAAGTGTATTCTTTAAGGGGATCCCTTTTACATACCAACCTTCTTTTTGTAGCCCGTCTTCAATTTTTATAAACCCATCACAGTCTATCTAGAAAGGGAAGTTTTGTGAGCCTAGTATCTAATTTTTCACCAAGACCATAGAAGAAACATATGCTTTTAATATTAAAAATTATATATTCTTATGGTATTCATCCCTCTGCATTTGACTGATAGAGGCAACTCAGCAAAATATAATGGAAAGTTCTAAAAAAAAGTTCAAGTAATCAAGCAAAAAATGTATTGTTAATTTGTATCATTTTTAAGGCTTTAATATGTGGTATAAATATATAGGTATTTTCCAACAACAATGTTCACTTATTTTAAGAAAACATGGACAATGTCATTTTCTAAGAAATAGAATTATCATATAAGCTTATAAAACTATGAACTAAAAGCCAATTTTCTGTGCTTCAGAACACTGACAAACTTTACTGACATGGCAAGCCTGCTGACTATGAAATCTTTTCTAAAGTTCTCATAAAGATCTAAAGCGGTGGTGGAGAATACTATTCAATCAGACAAAATACCTTCTGAAAAGATGAAGAGTGTATTGAAGATATAGAATAAAGAATGTTATAACATACCCCCCCAAAATTAACAATAATATCCATAGTAATTATTTTATACCTTTCCTATGATTGTATGTTAGTTGTGTCTGGGGAAGATAACATTTGTTAGTTTCATCATTGGAAGGAAAAACATTTTAGCAGTTATATTTAAAGAACTCCATTCAAGGAGCCTCACAATTTTGAAGTCTCCCTTCATGAAAAATTTTTGGACCTTGAAGGGAATGAGTTTTTATTGCATTTGAGAGGAACATGAGTCAGTGTGAACCAGAGACAGAGGGGAAGACAGATTCCAAGATGGTGCCAAATGATCCCTGTCTGCCTCCACTGTTCAAATCCTTGGTCATTCCTCTCCCGTACTGAAAGAGAGTGGTTGGTGGTCTGTAACTTCTCATATCAGCTATGTTGTAAAATATACTGTAGCTTCTCTCTTGGTTTTTGACATCTCTCTCTTTTCTCTCTCTGAAAACAGGAATTTGCTGTTTAGAAAAGTCCTAGAAGGCTACTCCTCGGGCAGGTTCCTGAAGCACATAGTCAACAGCTGGGAAGGAACTGAGGCCCACCAGAAAACACAGAAGTGAGCTTAGAACAAGATTCTGTGGCCCCAGCAAAGCCTTGAGAAGATTACCACCCTCGCCTACACACTGACTGTAATCTTGTCAAAGATACAGTCAAACTACTCAACTGAGCTGTCAAATTCCTGAAACTATGTTAGATCATAAATGTTAGCTATTTCAAGATGTTAATACTTGAGGGTAATTTGTTACGCTGCATTTGAAAGTGAAAATGTGTATCAAAACTGAAAATTTCCTGGCAGCACCTGTGGCTCAAAATGGTAGGGCACTGCCCCCATATGCCGGAGGTAGCAGGTTCAAACCCAGCCCTGGCCAAAAAAAAGAAAATTTATCTTCTTATGGAAGGTGACTCTTCTCTTGCAATTATAACATGATATAATGTTAATTTATTTATAAATCACTAGAATTTGAGTGAAATTATGATTCCTTTAAGTTTATTTCTCCAGGGGTTATTCTAGCATCCTGCCTATCTCATAATGAATATTACATGTGTACAGGAAAGAAGCAGGTAGTTAAGGAAAAAATATTTCTTTTTCTTTAACATACTTACCAAATTTCTGAACACATACTAAGCTAAAATGTAAACTGATTAAGACCCGATCACCCTATATCAAAGAACCTGTTTCTTTTCCTGTGACACACATCTTTGAGACACACCCACATAAAGAGGTCATGAGGAAGTCACTTTTCCTCAGCCCATGAATGGATTAGTAAATGGTGGTGGTAGTGGTGGGGTTATGTGTGTGTGTGTATCAGGGAATACTATTCAGTCATAACAAGATGGAGATTTTGTATTTTTTGTCACATTCTGGAAGGACTTGAAGAACACTCTCATAAGTGAAATATCACAAGAACGGAAAAACAATCACCACACATACTTAACACTGAATTGAAACTAGTATATTAACAACCACAGGAGAGAAAAAATTAATTCAAGAAGGGCTGAGGGAGAGAGGGTTCAGTAAGTTCTCACCCAGTGGGCACCAAGTGCAGGTCTATGGCACACGTCCTGGGTGGAGACCCAAACTACAACGTGGAGTTTATCTCACAAATGAAAACAGTGTGACCTGAGCATATGCACCCTCATACTGATCTGAAAATTTTAAAAGTCCCTTTTCCTGTGAAGGATTACCTAACAACATAGAATATTTTCCTTTCAAATAGTCCTTTTTCTCATGCCTGTACGTTTGTGCATTTTCATGAATCACAAAGCAGGATATGAAGAGCAAACATCCCTGGGGAAGAGCAAAATCTGGACAAGGTGTTTGGGACTAGAGAAGAGAATTAAAGGCTAAACAAGCACTTTTGTACTTCACTCCTTAAATCTGACAAAACTATTAAAAATTTAAAGCTTGAAATAAATTACTATGACCATCTAATTAATATTCAAAGACAAACTATTTCTTTACTGTGTACTAAAATGTTAGCAAATATCTTTAATTCAACAATTAGTAAAAAAAAAAATCATACTCATTTAATACAACAGCAGCAACACTATTATAACCTAAAGATAGGTACTTAAAATTAACAATAAGAACAGAGATGGGAAAAATGGAAACTTCTCAGTTACACTGAAAATATATTTAAGTATGAGGAAGTGTACAATGATCCAGTGGAATAGTTTTGTAAACTTTGCAGACAAGAGAAATTAATTAAACAGCAAGGTAATTTGACACAGAAAAGCCATGCCTAAGATAACTGTATAATCATTTTAATGAAAGCTCTAAGTCACATGGAAAAAAGTATTCTGTGAAGACAGCCTGTTTTTATTAATTGAAACAAATTTAGAATCTCTAAGGAAAATTGCAAACCAGAACTCAGGGATAACCAAAGCTCTGCTCCACACTAGTGAAATGGTCAACATCCAGTTTTATAAAATGAAGTTAGCGCTTGTTTAGGTGAGTCAATGTGTATGAAAATAAATATGAGATGAAATTTCTAGTACAAGGCATTATACTTGAGAGAAAATGGTAAGAATATAGAAATAAATCTTTCCCTTTACGTAATAGACATATAATCAGACAGGAATGTGTGTGGGGCTTCAGCACTTTCTCTTACTAGAAGGATTCTTTGATGAAAGTATCCGTACATTCCAGAGGACCAATGAGAACAAGTAACATAGACTTGACAAGGCATTCTAGGATAAAAGAATATATTAAGAAAGAACAAAAATGTGCTATGTGATAGTGTGAAGCACCATAGTCAGTTTGGCATCACCTAAAGTTAGGACTGCATACATGGGCTGTGGGCAAAGTACTAGATGAAAGTATAAGTCTCCAGTTCAAGAATGATTAGGAATTTTAACAGAGTATTAAAGCAGTGGACTCTCAGAGCATTAAGATCTGTGCAAATGCTGGGGCCACATGCCCACAAGGTCCACCACAGAGGCCATATATCATACCCTAGCTAAAAAAAAAAAAAAAAAAAAAAAACTCTAACAAGCTGTGGTATATGTACTACATGGAATACTACTCAGCCATTAAAGGAGAGGGAGATTTTACATCTCTTGTACTAACCTGGATGGAGGTGGAACACATTCTTCTTAATCAAGCATCACAAGAATGGAGAAGCAGGAATTCATGTACTCAGGTCTAATATGAAGGCAGTAGATGAGCTAATACAAGGGGTAGGGTAGGGGAATGAGGTATCCAGGAGAGAGAAGCAGGGAGGGAGATGGGAGGTCATGGTGTATGGCACACCTCTTGGAGGTGGGACACAATTAAGAGGGACTTTATCTGATAAATGCAATCAGTGTAACCTAGTTCTTTGTACCCTCAATGAATCTGAAACAATTTTTTAAAAAGTAAAATTTAAAAAAATCAAATTTATGAATTCAAAAAAAAATTGAACTCTAGAATGAGGCAGATTTGCATTCATCTCCCAGTTCTGCCTCCACATTGTAAACTAAAAACCACGAAACTACTATCTATGAAGTGGCAGGTGGAAGCCTCACATTTAGATCCTGTCATATAGAAAGTCTGAAAGAATCAAAGCCTGTTGAACACATGGTCTACCAGCCAGCAGAGTTTATTTTCATTTAATTATACCATAAAAAAGTCGAACAAACAAACTGAGGCACAAAAATAATAAAAAATCTATGTAGCACCAGAAGTCATTTCCTAACCCCTAAGATAGCAATCACTCTAATATGCCCACAAACACAAATATGAATGTGTTGGTCTTTCTGATAGGCAAATAGATGTGATTTTTAGGAAGGAGTCTTTGATTTTATTTTATGGGATTATCCTTATATATTACCATTTCTATTAACTTTTAATTAAGCATATTCTTAATAATTTGGTTTTGGTATATACCAGCAGTCACAGGTTTATTCTGCAGCAAAGTCACAGATTTTCATGCTTTTTTTCCCTCCTTTAATGATTGATACTCACAGAAATCACTGGTTAAGTAGTTACCTAAGTGTGAGAAACCTCTCCTGCCTACTGCATGACAAAGACACTCAGCTGACTGCTCCAGCCCCTGGCCTCCTACATTAACACAGCTCAGGGAAGGGGCCCAGAGTATGAATAGAAGCTTCAGCTCATTGGAGGGGAACTCGACCTGAAACTCTAAAGGCTTCTTGGTAATGAACTTAATTTGTTACTATTAACAGAAAGGTTTCTCTCATGTGTAAAGCCATCTATAGAGGCAGAGAACATAGTATATTTTTATAAATCCTCAGCCTAAATGAACGGCTAGAACAGTGCTAAGGCCACAATCCTTCATTTCTATTTAGGTGAATTTTTAGTGTATAGGATGTTTGGGGTCCTGATTCTCTGAAATGATGCTTATCAGTGTATATTTTCAATCCTTGCTTGACTTTATTGCATGGTATATTAATCAGTGCATAATAACAGAACTGGCTTATGTCTTGCCCCTTGCCATAAACATGGGTCGTTATGAAAGTTTTGAGGTACACAAAGTCAAGAAACACACGGCTGGAAGCCAATGAAGTCCTCCCAGCAACATGGATTAGCCGAGCAGGTTGCATGAGATAGGCACACGCTTTCCTTCACATTGTGCCCTTCTTGGTATGTTTACTCCTCACCTTTCTCCTAGGCATGCAGTTTCCTAACTAGAACTCTTCCTGCCCATCTTGTCTCAAGATTGCTACAATATTCCCCGTCCTGTTGTCAGAGACACTTCCAAACCCTAAATTATTTATTATTCCTTAATGGACAAGGAAAAAGCTGGGTTGTAACAACAAAATATCAATTCTACCATGTGCTTTTGGTATTAAATATCTAAGCCTCTTTCCTTATTGTCATAACATAATTGTAATGTCTAGTAATTGGACATGTATGTGTTAAAACTTTAGCCATTCCCAGTATTACTGCTGCTGAAAAAATATTAGAGCAATGGAGCAAAATGGAACATGGTTGTTTTGAAGGCTGGCAAATCTTATTCACATTCCCTGGGAACTTAACCTTTGGTAAAAGGAATGGGAACAAATTTACTACCTCCTAAGGCATTTTATAATGCCAGATTAATGCCACAACACCTTGCTTAACTTTCAAACTTGCTTCCTCACCTATAGAAGCCTTTAGTTAATACCATTCCTCCTGCTGGAAAAACTACACCCTATTTTCACCATTAAAAGCATTTTCATCTTTCTATATTCAAAATAAATGCTCAATATCTTATAAAACTCCTAAAAATCTCTACTTATTTACTAAAATCAAAGCACCAAACATCACCATTCAGTGTCCTTCTCTTTTATTCCCTCCATGTCAAATCAGCAAACCCTGTAGTTTTTTTCTTACCTCCAAAATACCTCAAACTTCCTTAAATCCACCTTATGTTTTCTCTCTCTATTACCACAAAGGTCCAAATTATGATCATATTTCTCTCTTCTGCATCAATTGCATATATTTGGGGAACTCCTGATATACGGTTCTAGTTCATTCTTGATACACATAACAATCAAATGTTTAAAAAATAGAACTAAATTGTGTACTTACTTAGCTTACCACCCTTTCACTTCACATAGATTAATGTCGCAGCTTAGAATGGCAGTAAAGTTCTTAGGAAAAGAGCTCAGTGTGCTATCTCTCTGCTGTCATCTCTATTTCTTCCTTCCACTATGCTCCAGCCTCTTCCATTCTGAAATGAGTGGCCATCAATTCATGAGGGAATTTTAAAAAGTATGGTGTATGCCTACCATGGAGTACTACTCAGCCATACAAAATACTTATGGTAACAGCCTGTATGGAACTGGAGACCATGCTTCTAAGTGAAGTATCACAAGAATGGAAAAACAAATATCACCTGTGATTGCTATTAAATTGGAAGCAATCAATCAATATCCATGTTTTACATTTCATCTAAAACTTTTCCTTTTTTTATGAGACAATCTGGCAGCTGATATGTCTGGTCACTCATTGTGTCTTCTCGTTGACAGTTCTCAAAAAAAGACATAATAATGGGCAAGAGATACATGACAAAATGCTCAACATTATTCCTCAGAGTAACGCAAATCAAAGCTACAATGAGACAACATCTCACAAGTATATTTTTGCTTTTATTCAAAAGACAGGCAATAATGAATATGGGCGATTATGTGCAGAAAGCCTTCATAGGTTGTTGATGGGAATGTAAATGGGTGGAACCACAATGGACTATGGTGCAAGGTTAAAAACCTAAAAATTGGACTACCATATGATCCAGAATTCCCACAACTAAGTACATATCTAAAAGAAAGGAAGTCAGTATACTGATGAAATAACTACACTTCCATGTTTATTGCAGCACAACTTACAATAGCCATGACTTGGAATCAATCTAAGTTTCCAATAAGGAATAAATGGTTGAAAAATACAGTATATTTACACAATGGAATGGTATTCAACCATAATTAAAGAATGAAATCATGCCTTTTTTCAACAATGTAAATGAAACTGGAGAACATTATGTTAAATGTTAAGTGTAATATGCCAAGCACAAAAAGACAAATGTGGGAAGTAAAATTTAAGAAGAAAATTAAAATTAATCTCATGAGATGAGCAGAATGATGGTTACCAGAACCTGGGAAGTGTTGCCTGGAGTGGGGCATATAGGAGAATGGTTAATGAGTGCAAAATATCATTAGAATGAAGAAGATCTAGCAGGTGATACCACAATGGGGTGACTGTAGTCAACAATAATTTACTTCACATTTTAAAATAACAAGAAGATTGGGATTGGAAGGTTTTTAACACAATGAAATGATAAATGCTTTAGGTGATTGTAACCTGAGTTACCCTCATTTGATAATTATATGTTGTGTGTCTATATCAAAACATCATATGTATTTCATAAATATATGCAACTATTACATACCCTTAGTAATTAAAAATTAAAAAAAGAAAACTGACAAGTCAAAGTATTAATAACTTCCCCAAATGACTTAGCTATTATATAGAAGATCAAATATCTGTATCCACATTTATCTATATCTTTGAATGAATTTGAATGAATTTTTTCATTTGTTTATCCATTCACTTGCTTTTTTTCTAGAATCATGTATATTTTTAAGATTGGGATTAGTACTAGAAAAGGTAAAAAAAAATAAGCAAAATTATGTAATTTCACATTTGTCTTTAGGTTAGCTATAAGTAGAATTGGCTTAAGTGTATTCATATAGATTTAAAAATATCAATTTAAGATATTTATTCCTCATATTTGATTAACTATTACCTATTTTGACTAAAAATTGTAAAACATTGAAGTAAAGTTAAATCACTATTTTTCAGCATGTTAACTCACCATTTCAAATAGTGTCTAGAGATAATATAATATGAACTTATTAATCAGGGTGATCTATTGGATCAAAATTGTTGACAAAGTTTTGTATGTCTGTGTTCTTTAAAAAATGAGATTAGATTGTTACTGATTATCTAGCAATAAAAAAGAGAAATTTCAAAAGGGATCAGAAATCTTTACATTGCAATACATTTTTCTGCAACAGGACACATCCTTTCCTAGACCATTACTCACTCTGTGAATCTTTTAAGAGAAAAGATTAATTTACTTCCAAATGAAATGGCTTTCAATGTCTCAATGCCAGAAGTATGTAAATCTCAGTCTTTTCAATGAAACAATAATTAATCTTAGGGTGGTGCCATGGAAGTGATGTATAACCTAACAGATGGACCCTCTGAGTGATGTATGTATCCACAAAATAAATTTCCACTTTGCTACATTCTATCCATTTGTTTAATCATCAATTCACTGAGCATGTTCTTCAGGGACTGATTATGCTTATTTAGCAAGGATATTCATTCCTCTTTGCAGTCAATATCCTGTACTTTTCTACTTATACAGATGACCTCCATATCTGGGAACTCTTGCATAATTCAGTATATAACAAGGTGGAGAGAGCCACAAATGATTTAATGCCATGGGTTCCATTTGTATGACTTTGAGTATATATTTGTCAGTGAATTTCAGTGCAGTATATTTTCTTTTTATAACATATATATATATATATATATATATATATATATTTCTTTTTCTTTGCAGTTTTTGGCTGGGGTTGGGTTTGAACCCACCACCTC
This sequence comes from Galagoides demidoff, assembly GCA_963574575.1. Classification (NCBI taxonomy): domain Eukaryota; kingdom Metazoa; phylum Chordata; class Mammalia; order Primates; family Galagidae; genus Galagoides; species Galagoides demidoff. Next base: position 39,235 of record CAUYQV010127277.1, read on the forward strand.
AGGCATATGGGGCCAGTGCCCTATTCCTTTGAGCCATAGGCACTGCCCTATAATATATTATTTTGTTAACCTAGTTTCAACAAAGGGAAAAGATAAGGAATGAAGCTCTCTTGAGCTTGTTATTCATTTTCATATTTAATCACTCTTACTTTTTTAAAGTATCTTTAAACTCACTAGCCTTCTTTTTTCCCACCTATCTTATGAGCAATGACAGCCAACGTGACATAAGCCAGGTGTCCGTGTATATATTTTTTCCAAACCAACCCAGTTTTGATCATAAAAGGGAGTGCCACAGTATTTTTCTTAAAATGCCAGGTGTTATACAGGGCTAGCTATTCTTTATAATCACTATAAGTATAGAGCATGAAATTAATTTTCAGAGATGATTTCAGTGATTTCAGGCAAATCACTTCTGCTTCTTATTGGGTATGTGAATTTATGCAAGTTAATTAATTTCTTGAGTCTTAGTTCCCTTATCCAGAAATTCAAAATAATCATCTGGTTGAGCTTACATTTTATTATGAGTATGCTAAAATAATATCAAATACAAACTAGGCGCTCAAGTAATGGTAGTTACTTTATTGCTGCATCTGTATTCTCATTATCAACAATAGCATCTGACACATGGATGGTGCTTATTCAAACCGTTGAATGAGCGAATGAATAAATTAATTAAATAATGAGTACAATAACAAATAAATGAACAGATGAATTGAATACTAAATGATAGGCACCCCTCCTAGAGATGACAGGTGGGCCCATAAACCAAGTGTCCTTGTGGGATTGTCTCTCAGACACAGAAATGAAATAAGAAAAACAATCCAAAATTTAATAATATTGAGATGAAAAGTAATATAAATTCTGCCTTGTATATATTGAAATTTCTAGGATAGTTATGGTCATAATTTCTATGCATTTGTGTTGAATCATATAAAGGAGATTAATAATTTTTTTACTTTTATTTTTCAAATATCCTCATTTTCTGTTCCTGTTGTGTTTTCATGGATTTTTCTAGTAATTACAAAATGTTGTAATTCTTTTTTGGTTTTATTTTGCTTGTTTGTTTATTTGCTTTTGAAGCAGAGTCTCACTTCGTAGCCCTGGGGAGAGTGTTGTGGCGTCATAGCTTACGAGAACTTTAAACTCTTGGACTTGACCAATCCTCTTGCCTCAGCCTCTCAAGTATCTAGGACTACAGTCATGTGCCACTATGTCCTACTAATTTTTCTTTTTCTTTCTTTCTGTCTTTTTTTTTTTTTCAGTAGAGACAGAAGTCTCACTCTTGCTCAGGTTGATCTTGCACTCATGAGCTCAAGCAATCCACCCACCTTGGCCTCCTAGAGTGCTGGGATGACAGTTTTGAGTAACCACTTCATTAAACAAATAACCACAGAATTTCAAATACGGCAGCAACTTATTTTCCATCTGTGTATGTCATGTGGGCAACTGTGCTCATTAAATTTAGTGGCTAAATAGCTGGAGGTGCTTAGAACTTGTGGCTCCATCATTTCAACGAAAGACTTTATCTCTGATCTCTGTTTGAGGAGAGAGTGGACATTTTTCTTTTTTTTTTTTTTAATTTTTTTATTGAATGATAACTATGTACATTAATACACTTCTGGGGTACAGTGTGGGGTTTTCACATGCAATCTGAAATACTTCCATCAAACTGATCAACACAGCCTTCATATCATTTTCTCAGTTATAGTTTTAAAACATTCTGGTTCTACTCTTAGAGAGTT